>MCJB01051855.1:0-12810 GCA_002018475.1 Nicotiana obtusifolia
TTTGGAGAAGATAGAGGGTGCAAAGAATCCAGCAGACATGTTGACCAAGGTGGTACCAAGGGACAAGTTCGAGCTATGCAAAGAACTTGTCGGCATGTACTCAAACTAGAAGACAGTGCTACCTCCTCTAGATGAATGAGACTGGAGTGGGAGATTGATAAGTTCCATCTCATTCAATATTCTTTGGTTGGTAGCCAACTTTGTTGAATGTCTTTGGTTGGTAGCCAACCTTGTTGACATTGAAGAAAAAGAAGAAAAAGTGTGTACAAATTGTCAAATATAGTAGGCTTTAGAGAGTGAGGCTTTGGCTATAAAAGGAGAGCTTAAACTCTCATTTCAATACACCAACAAAGAGAGGAAGAAAGAGTGAGGTTTCACAGACAAGTCTGTGAGGAAAAAATAGAGAGTGAGCGATATTGTAGTAAGGTGAGAATATCAAAAGAGTGTTATTTCTTTTGAGCGTTGTTGTGGTGAGTATTTTACTCGGATCTACAAAGTGTAAAATTCCTTGCTATAGTGAAATCAGTTGCTCGTCTCGGGCCGTGGTTTTTTCCCTTATTGAAAAGGGTTTTCCACGTAAAAATCTTGGTGTCGTTCTCACTCTTTTATTCTTGTTAATTATCGTATCTCCGTGTTACATTATTATTCCATCTTTATTACTCTGAATATTATCTCCATAGGGGATTTATTCCCAACAATAACTAGACATGTTCATGTATCGGATCGAAGCGGATTTAGCACCTTTAGGATTATAATTTTGGACTTCAAATTTTATAAATTGCAGTCCGAATCCGAACCAAATTAAACTCGGATTGGCTCAAATTTTAATGTTTGGATCGGATAAATATTTCGCATTTCGGTCTGGATTGTATGCCTTATTAAGATGCTAAAATAAATAATTTTAGTATGCCATCTCCTATCATTTTCAATAGCAAAACTCACTCGTTTCCCTATCTTTTACTTTTGATATTGATAGGAAAGAAAAGGCAAAAACAGCGAGAAAAATAACAAAGAACCTTAGAATTTTTAAAAGGACACTCCTCCTTTTTATATGTAAAATATAAGTTTCGGGTATTGAAACGGATTGGATGTAAATTGAGCCGAATCATATCCGATCCGATATCCAAGATAATTAAAGTAAAGATCCGAAATTCGATCAAAAGAGCTAAAATCCAATCCAAATCAATCAGAATGACACGAATCGATTCGGATTTTCGAGTTGACCCAAATAATGCACAACCCTAGATATACTACACGAAAATTTGGGAAATCGTGTTAGAAATTTTGTTTTATGACGCTAGAACGCCAAAAAATGAGAAACACTCTTGGCAAAGTAATGACTATTGTTCCTTAGGTCATTTTTTATGGGCCGAAAAACTTTTAGGCGATTTAGCGCCAATTGCCAGATTTCATATAAATGGCGTGGATATAACACATGAAAACTTGAGAATCGTGCTAAATTCTTGATTTATGGACCTAAAACGCCAAAAAACGACCAACGATCATAACAAAGCAATAGACTATTATTGGAGCAATTACTCTTTTGTTGACTCAATTCCACGACCCTGAAGTTGTACGTGAGGGGTGCTAACCATCTGAGCTAACTTCTCTTATCAATCCTCATCACATCAGTAGAGGGAAATGTCTCTTCGAAAAGAACTCACTGTAGCGACATTAATCTCGACAGATCATCCATAAATTGCGAGATGATGATAAACAGAGGCAAAAATTAACGCTTTAAAATTGCCATTAACATACAGCTCGAACAAACAGATGAGAAGTTTTCAGCAGTATTGTTTTCGGAAAAAGAGATGCTGCAGACTCCAGCTGCCTCTTCCCCACGAGTTCTAATTTTACTACGTGCCTGATTATTCCACTAATACAAGGGCAGCCTGAAACTTTGATATTAAGTTACCTGGATCGACAAAAATCTAGCAACTTTTCAACCCATAGTTTGAAATAGAACGGAAAAATATACACATCATGAGTTTCAGACAATTGTACATCTTAACAGACGAAACTAACACAAAACATGCAATTCAGAACGTCGGAACAACATTATCAAGCCTATGTTAAGAGAGATCATACAGTCATCCAGAACTACACTATGCAACAAAATATGACGCACAAGAAAGCCAATGTGTCACACAGTACCAATAAATAGAACATCCACCAATTTCCCGCCATCAAAAACTTGAATCCTTGGTACAAACCACTCATAAGGCAAACCAATGCAGCCACACCAGAACCATATTCAGAAGATTGGAAGCTCCAGTCTTTCATATCAAATCAGCCACGTTCATGGGCATTTCATCAATCTGGGTACTGTAGTATTGCTCTATGTCTCTCAGAATTTTAATGTCATCACTCTTCACAAAATTTATGGCAACACCCTGCACCCCATGAAGGAAAAATTCATAAGTCATATCACATGAATTGAGTATAAAAGTAGTTCTTTTCAGAGCAATTTGTGAAAAAGGAGGGAAATGTCTAAAAGATTCCCAAGCAAAATAAATGATTTCATAAGTTCTATAATGTTTGGGACGATGGGAACGCTGCAATGAAGCAACAACATTCTCGACGGATTATATTAAAATTTAAAGCAAGTATGATAAGTTAGCTATTGTAAAATAAGTATCTGCCTCTGCACTATTGAGTCGATGATCAATAGCTGAGCAAATGAAGCAGAGTGCTGTGGAATTTCTTTAGATTAAACTTCCTTTAGCAAAGGGCACTGCAAGAGATAGCTTGGAATATGAGGCCTTTGTTACACCACTTTTCAGCAAGTGGTCATGGTCCGTAAAACAAAAACATCTGAGATGTCCTCTTTTATCTCTGTGGAAGCAGTTGTCAGAGCGCTCTGTTGAAGTTCTAAAGGACACTGCAAGGGATTGTTTGGAGTATGAGGCATTTGGCAAACCACTCCCGTAAGTAGGTCTTTGGCTGTAAAACATATATATCTATGGAGACATCCCTGTTTAGTTGTAACCTTGTATCGAATAGTTATATTCATCTGCTAAATGCAACACATTGTACTAGAAATTTCTACAAGCTTTTCGTAATCTTATGATGAGCTTAAGTTGCAGCACATGGGCACAATTATCAGGCATAGCGAGCAAGAACAACAGAAGACAACGTGAAGGTGAAAAAAAAAGGGATTAATTTATGAGGAAGACAAGAAATATACCTTTCGACCAAAACGACCAGAGCGACCAATGCGATGAATGTACAGCTCTCTATTGTTTGGAAGGTCATAATTAATCACCAGAGACACCTGAAATAGAAATAGTAAGCAAAGCATGAAGAATAATACAGCAACATCTTTAAAAACAATGACGGTATAGCAGAAAGATTCTCCTAGATGTGGCAATCTAAAGAGGTAAACAAACAAGGATGCTCAGACAAGAATGTGTTTGCCGCTGTAGGTCCGAATATCAAGTATGAACTAAGTCAACATTCTAGCTATTGTTGCATTTGTAAATCATTTGTCACTCCATTCTTATCCTAGATAGAGATACCATCAGGTATGTCGAAATGCATTTTCTGTAGGAAAATAACTTCTTGATTGTACACAAGCCTACCAAAAATCACAAAATGTATTTGCACACAAGTAAAAAGCTGCTTAATCATGGGCTATCATATCTTTTGTTAACCTTCGCTAAAAGAATGTAAAATCATATCCAGAATCAACACCAGTAGTTATTGCATTAAAAGCTACTCCTATATATATATATACACACACACACACATATATACATATATATATATATATATATATCCAGAATCAATTCCAGTATAGCTATCGCCTTAGAAGCCTAAGTCAAACATTTTGCAATCTATCAAGAGATTCTGAATCTATTTCTAAACTCTGCCTCCCCGATCCACACCACCAAAGAAATTTCGAGATCAATTCCAGCATAACTATTGCAATAAAAGCCCAAGTCGAACACTTTTACGATCTATCAAGAGATTATGAATCGATATATATTCTCCCTCCTCTATCCACGGCACTGAAGAAATCTCGAGATGGGGAAGAGCGAAATGTTTCCTAAACCAGGAGTGAGTAGGATGTCCACCGAGAGAAGGTATACTCCTCTTCACTGATTCTTCTCGATCCTTTGAAACCTTTTTCTCAACTATATTAATTGACTTTTGCCGCAAGGTAAGAATTGAAATTATACATTCCAGATGAACCAAGTAATATTAACTGAAATGTTTACAAAGGAAAAACCTAGAAAACTTCAAAAAATGCAAGCACCAGATCAATCCCTGAAATAGTCTATCGTTGTATCCTTAAGGTAGCAACAATTTCCATCACTAAAAAGTACAGTATCTAGAGCTTTTGTACTTGATCAAAATGGACATGTTCCAACTTCCTGAACAAACTCTACCGGCAAAAACAACCTCAACTTTACATAGGTCTCAAGGACAAGTAAAGTCTTGGGATTGCTTAGGTAAACTTGGATTATCAAGACTGTCAAAATTAGTAATAGTAGCTTACAACCAATTAAAATTTCGATATCACAAATTAAAGAACTGAACTAGGGCATGGAGGCTGTGTAACCGAAAAGGACATAGAGCTTGCCTGTTGAACATCCAATCCCCTTGCCCAAACATCTGTGGTGATTAGAACACGAGTCGTGCCACCTCGGAACTCTGCCATAATAGCATCTCTTTCCTTCTGTGGCATATCTCCATGCATAGATGAGACTGTAAAATTATTTTCACGCATCTTGCTAGTCAGCCAATCAACCTGTCACATTAATCACACTTCACTTAGAAAGGCATATTACAAAAACAAATGCACCTATTTGCGGAAAAATAAAGAAGAGATTCTTGACATTCCCTCAAGCATGTCAGAATTTACATAGTGTTTGCAAGTAAATAAAAAATGGGAAAAAAGGTGATTCCCGTTCCTAATAACACAATTACAGGTAAACCTTTACCATATTCACAATTTCCTAATATTGACATTCTTAAAACTCCCTCTCAAGTTGGAGTATAAATACTGTATGCTCCTAACTTGCCGCAAATATACTCGATTTGGAGCCACGGGTTGACTTTAAAAGTATCTGCTAGCTAATCATTCGAGTTGGCAAAACCTGTCAAATGCACCCCAATTCAATCTTTTGTCAAATGAATTGGCACTCTACTTCTATATGCTTTGTTTTTTCATGGAACATTAGATCTGAAGCAATGTGCATTACAGCCTCATTGTCAAAGACTTATTGCATCAGTCCACCTCCAACATACATTAAAGTACAATGATTTCTTTTGGTTTCTCCACTGATTACTACAGAGAACACCATTCACCGAAATGCACGCTCAACATATATCGGAATGATTTCAAACGCTACCAATTACTCACATACAAAACATAAATCTATCCTGAATGAGAACACACACACCCATCCCCACCCCCCACACCACAAAAAAAAGAAAAACCAATCAAACCCCTAAAAGCTCCCAATAATCCAGCATCTCATAGTTAAGGCAATAGTCCACTATAATTCACTTGACTTGTCGAAAAGGAAACCCAATGTGATTCACTTGGGAGCAAAATAAACAGGTGACAGTGTTACCTTTCGTTTTGTGTTGCAGAAAATAACAGCCTGGGTGATGGTGAGTGTATCATAAAGATCACAAAGTGTATCAAATTTCCACTCTTCTTTCTCAACCGCGACAAAGAACTGTTTGATGCCCTGCAACAACACAAAACAAAAACCAACACGAGGAAAACAAATTCAAGTTGAATGGTAGTACATCAGTATCATTGTGACAGTGCATCTGCATTTCCTGTGTGTGGGCATGTGTGTGAACAAAGAAAAATTCAAATCATCACTTGCCTCTAGAGTCAACTCATCACGTTTTACAAGAATCCGAACAGGATCTGTCATAAATTTGCTCGTTATCTCCAGAATTTCATTTGGAAGAGTGGCAGAAATCAGTACAACCTGCAAAGTTAATATACATATGTCAAGTGTTAATATACTTATCCCCCCGTCCAAAAAGAAAAAAAAGAGACTGGATACACACACATGTAAGTACATAAAAGCACAGTGAGAGAATCTAATGAAAATTTTCAGTTCCATTTTTAGTTGGTGAGAAGGGCACAGACCGTCTCTTCCTCTATACAACAAAGTATCATACATAACAAACAACAAAGAGGACTCTGCCAAGAAAGTGGAACACCCAGACAATTTTTCATTCCCATTTCTTTCCCTCAAAGCAAGGAAAACATGCAAAGCAAACTGGATTCTTGGTTTTCTAAACTACTGAATCACACAGTTGAAAACAGAAATAGCAAATCAAAATGTAAAGAATATAAAGTAAACCTCTAGACATCACGTAGACACCAACAGCATGCACGAGAATTGCATTCAAGAAACACTATAAACAGATAATGATCAATGATGGATCAATAAGGAGCTGCACAATCAATAGGATTCAGTGGTGGGCAGCCACATGCCAAAATTAACAGCGTACATACAGTTCTAGATGAAGATTTGTAATATGACTTGATCAACTTGAACAATAAACTTTTGTAGAAATAATGTTTAGAGAAACAGACAACACACCTGAAGCTCCGGTGGAAGATATCTGTAAACATCATATATCTGATCCTTAAAACCACGGCTCAACATCTCATCAGATTCATCCTAACAAACATCAGAAGCAGAGTAAGACCTCAATGATTTTAATGGAGTAAGTAATCAGACAAAAAAGAGTTCAGCAAGCAAATTAAAATATGAAGGTCAGAAGAAAGCCATAAACTTACAAGAATCAATAATTTTATACCCCTAGTTCGTAAAGTTCTCCTTTTAATCATGTCACATACTCTTCCAGGAGTTCCAGAGACTACTTGTACTCCATGCTCTAGTTTTCTGATATCTTCACCTACGCTTTTGCCTCCAATACATGCATGTGCCTGAACGTTAATGTAATCTCCAATAGCCAATATCACCTTTTCTGTTTGAGCTGCAAGCTCTCGCGTAGGCGACAAAATTAATGCTTGTACCCTAAGGAAATACATGGCAGTTCACCCAAAATTCTTAGACTTCATTAAAGAGCAATCTGCATATAAATTCATAACCTTTTTCTATACCGGAAAAAACTGCATATAAATTCATAACTTTATAAGTGGCCAAAAGGAAATAACTACTTTTAACTCAATAGCCCCATTTCCTTATTATTTTTCCTTCACTTGATCAAATAATCTAGAAATCCAAGAGCAAAGGCAATCATGTTTAATCTAATTCTTAATTATACCAGAAAGCAAAATCACCTTACTGGTCATAAGTTGTTATAACTAAACATGTCAATCATATCTGCATTTCGATAAACTTAAAAGTCATAGGAATGAAAATATAAACATCTCACCATCACAAATCAGAATTTCATATAAACAAATAGCATGTGGCTTCAGGATTTTAAGGAGGTGGGAGAGTACTCTTTTTGAAGCAACAAGTGTAAACCTAGATAATGAGTCTAATTTCAAATTTTTCAAATACACATACATATCATCTATATATGTAGACCTAAATCGCGTGAGAGAGGTATCAAAAATATCTACAACTTCTCAAAATTCATGTGAATTACACAATGGAAGCGAAATATTCATATAAGCAACAATATCTAGTTGAGTTAAGGATTTAGCCATTATTTCTAGACTTACATTCTAAGTTGCTCCGGCAGTTTAGGTGCCGCACCCGTGTCGACACAACACTAGTATGGGTAAATTTGAAGAAAATAACATACCTTATCTAGGAAATACCAATCCTTTACTTATCTACAACTTGAGAATAAAAAAGAAATTCACACTTTACAAGCTATACGTAAGTATTCCACAAAACATCTCATAATTTAGAGATATTCTTAGATTTTTACTTTTTCGAATTATATTTTAGCTGGATCCCCGCACCCGTATCCATACCAAGATCCATATCCCCCAATCTAAGAATTTACTGCTCGGAGGATCCGACCTCTAGATCCGCACCCGTGCCCGAGCAACTTAGCTTACATTATGTTCGGGCTTGCTAGGAATTTTTTTGATTTAGTACCTAACTTGTTTGGGACTGAGGTGTAGATGCTTTGTGCACCAGGTTGCCCTTTTATCGTCGAACCCAACTTGTTTGGGACTGAGGCATAGTTGTTGTTTAGACACAGAATCTATAATTTTAAAGAACCCCAAAATATCTCATAAGACAAATCATTAAGTATTGGAGCAAAACAATCCCAAAATACAACGGTGTGATTAGTGAGGATTCATATAGCAAACTACAACTACTTTTGTATTGACTCATAGTTGTTGCATTGGAGCAAAACAATCCCAAAATAGAACTACATGATTCGTGAGGATTCATATAGCAAACTACAACAACTTTTAGATTGACACACAGTTGTATTGGAGCGAAACAAGCCCAAATTTCATATTGCCAACTCCACATCTCTACCTAGTTCTAGAATGAGGCAATTGTTATTGTTGTAGATGGTTTAGTAATAATCTAAAAAAAATTTGTTAATAACCGAGGGCCAACGGCGCACGGTTTGAAACTCAATGGGTAGCGGGCCAATCCCTCTACCATTAATCCATTATGCACATAAATATCAAGCTTTGTATGGGGAGTTTGAATCCTTGACGCGCGCCTAATCCACAAATCGAGTTGCGTTCTAACCACTAAACCAAAACCCTCGGGGCCAATAGTTCACAATGCTCTTTGATATTAATCCTACAAAATAGGATAATTTCCCCTTTATTCGGGCACAGAGATAGGTAATCCATAATATATAGTTAGAATTTGAGTTTGATAGGGAGCCTAATGTTGCAATCAAAGTGGACTCATTATGAAGAAATTCCTTGCATATCAGCACGTGCATCCCCCACTCGGCACTTTCTACTTGAATTATATTTATGTGCAAACATTATCTTATCTTATAAAAAAAGAACTATATTTATGTGCACAAAACTTCTTTTTTTGGTTTCCCACCCAATGTCAATACCCTCATATTCGCGTAGTCCTGCTTTTTGGAGGAACATGTTCCCTACCAAAGGCAACTACATTCTCACCACAACTCCGTTAAGGATGGATGGGTACTGACCACCCACCACAACTATCATCAACTACTACTAACCCTAAATCCCAAACTAGCTGAGGTATATCCATCTTATTACATGCTTCATTCAAATTAAACCATCCATTAAAAAAAAATATTTTTCTAAACTATACCCTAGTGAGGAAAAAGTAACGGAATGAGAAAACATACTCTGAAGATTTGGTATCCACAACTTGGCAAACGGTGAGTGCAATCATGGAAGTTTTTCCGGTACCGGATTGGGCCTGAGCGATGACGTCACGGCCCGATATAATAGGCAGCACGGCCCGTTGTTGGATGGCGGACGGCTTTTCAAACCCGTATTGATAAACCCCTCTAAGAAGGTCATCTTTAATTCCCATCTCAGCGAAACTAGCGATGGGTTCCACGCCCTTTGATGTCTCGAAGACTAATCTGTCTTCCTCCATCGGCGGCCGCCTCCTGTTCGCCGGAATAACAGAGCCAGTCACCGCCGCATCCATGGTGTTTGACGAAATGCTTTAGAGAGAAAATAGAACGTGTATCGCTGGGTTGATAAGCTTGTAGCTTTAAGGGGCAGAAATAGAGAGAGAGAGAGGGAGTCGGAGAAGCCCTAATACACGTATTTCGTGTGAATTTTATGTAAACGGGCTGAGAGAAGTGACTTGATTGTACTGTATGAAGTGATGTTTGTACAAGCCCGATCCGATTGAGTGCTTCTCTTTAATATAAAATATATTTATTTAAGTAGCACTTAGTATATAACTAATTGACAACTAAGTCATAGCTTGGAGACTAGAGGATAAATTGATTAGTAATCATTTGGTTTAAGTCGGTAACAGATTGTGCTATGCTTTTTCTGAATTATCTCATAATGAATAATATTATTATGTGAATAATAATGTAAAAAATTCTATAATAAATAAAATACACATTTTATGTTTTAAAATCGAACTATTACATTTCTTATACTAAGAAAATCATACATAAATATTAGCTTAAATAATATGTTTATTTTACTAAGGTGTTAAATGTTTAATTTTGAAAAAAGAAGTTATACCATAGCAAACCCAATGTAACTCCACAAGTGGGTCTAGGAAGTATAGTGTGTACACAGACTTTATCTTTACCCTTGAGAAGATAGAGAAGTTGTTTGCAGTAGACCTTCGGATCAAAGAAGTTATATTTGTAAGTATTTATATTAAAAGATATAATTACCAAAAACAAATTCAAATTACAAGTAAAACATTGCTATGCATTTACTTTTGAAAAACTTAAGAGGATAAATATTTTTAAACCAATTTTGGCAAACTTCATTTTACCATTGCTGCTACTCCTTCTTCTTCATCTTTTCGAGTCTGAAGTTAGAAGACTCTGGAGAGCCTAACTTCTAGGAACGGAGCTAACATGGTAGCTACGGGTTCGACAAAGTTTAGATCTTTGGCCACAATAATGTATTTATATTAAGAAGTTCACTTAGTTATGTACAAATAATTACTCAATAATTAACAAGAAAGAAGTCCATTAACATCTGTATGAAGTCCGAATTTACACTGCAACCAAACTTTAAATCTAAGGCCTAAAGTTTCAAACTTCATAAGTTTAATTCTAAGAAGTTCAATATTGAGAATTGAGACGATTAAACTTTAAAAATTTTATATACTTGATTGTCCTTCAAATAACGGCCTTAAAAATGATTATTTGTGCACTTCACCCAATTTTATGGCTGGATTGTCTCTACTTATATGGCCACAACCAAAAAGCCCCTTTCTTCTTTTTCCATTTACCTTTCCTAAGAGTTTTTATTTTCTTGAGTGTGACGGTTAATTGCGGGAAAAGCACAATATAGCGCGGCGACTAAAATAACAGTTTTTTACCTATTTATTTCATGCGGTCAATATTCCTGTGCCGGGCATGTGTGTTTTGATTTGTAACTTAACTAAAAAGTAATTTAAGCAGTAAAGATAAAACAGTAACAAGCAAGAACAGCAAGCAGGCATAAGCACCTGTGCTTTCCTTAGAAGATCATGGCAGAATACCATTTTTAAGATACCAAGTTAACTAAAAGCCGCAGTCTATTAAACACAAAGATGTGAAAACCAAGACGTATAGTAATATCTTCAGGGAGTACACAAGCATTTATCTACGTCACTAGTTGTTCTCAAAGCACAACTAGTTTGGGATTTCATAGAGAATGAGTTGATCGACCGAATAGTTCTTCACGAGCCTACAGGTAGAGGCAGTTCAGACAGCATGTAAACATGTTTCAAGCTCCTCCGACTTGTCTCTTCCATGTATCCTCAACGATCAATTCATCTACTCCCCAATCCTCATAACTGGTAAAAACAAAGCTATTTTAAGAAAGGAACAATGAGTAGTGATAGGACAACAGAAGATACCAAGCATAAAATAGGAAGTCTTACCTTCCATCTGGCAGATATCGACGAATTGTGAAGGGTATCTTCTTTTCTCGGAGCTCTTTCATTGCAATCTATTAAAGATGCACATAAAGAAGATTTACTCGACATTATACAAACTTTACAAGACAGACTCTTGTTTTGCCATGACTTCAGATATAATTTTTCTTGATATGTCACTGAGAGCAGGTAAAATAACAAAAATAGAAGGACAGTCTCACCTCAAGCGGATCAGTTTCACCCTCCAACTCAACCATAACAGGAGCATTCATGCTGCATGAGCACAAAACGAACTCACAAGTTACGAAAACCCCAATTTTTCAAACTACAAAATGGCTAATAGGGGAGTAAAAGGCAAGGACCTGATCTGGAGCGCTCGAGTACCCAGGATTCTTGCACGTTCATATTTTGTCATATACTTGGATGTTTTCCTAGGTCGTTCCACAGGCTCCTGCTCTGGTTTTTCCTCACCTTCACCCAAAAGGGGGTCTGGCACTTCCTCATTGTTGACATTATCTTCTTCGACCTCTGCTCCTTCCTAACAATGAAACCCAATAATGCGTGATAGTTAGTACTGTTTACGCAACACGAATTACATTCCAATACTAAGGAGCATGAAATGAAATTATCTTACATCAGGCTCGGGCTCTATGGGCTCATCCTCATATCTGCATCAATGTACACAGTTAAATGCATAATATAGAAGAGACCAAATGACTTTTCACAGATCCAAAATAATTCATCTCCACAATAACCAAATAAGCAAGGGACGACAAGAAGAAACCAGTAAGATAATGCTTAACCATAAAAGATACTTCCTCTGTTTCAAATTAGATGAGGTACTTTCTTTTTAGTTTGTTCGAAAATAAATGACACATTTCTAAATTTGGAAATAATTCAACTTTAAATTCTTCATTTTATCCATTTTACCCTTAATGAGAAGCTTTTATAACTACAAAAATATCATTGCCCCATAAAGCTTTTACCCTTAAGCTTTTAAGACCACAAGTTTTAAAAATCTTCTTTTTTTTCTTAAACTCCGTGCCGAGTCGAACTACCTCATCTAAATTGAAACGGAGGGAGTAGTAATTTTTTTTAGAGCTAACAAGATCAAAACAATACCGATGCATAAGTTAAGTGTCATCCCACCAATGCTAGATAGCATAATCCCCATAATTTGTAAATTCATGGTTCCATGAGATGCGCATATGCATACAGAAGGTTTACGAAACTTTAGCGAGTTAACCTCATTTTTTAACTCCTTTAGCCAATTGCACTTCACGACTTCATCTTGATCTGCACTTAACATCTCCCACCCCCA
>MCJB01051855.1:16562-39044 GCA_002018475.1 Nicotiana obtusifolia
CACACACACACACACAAAAACAAAAAAAAAAGCCCTTCCCTAGGCGTCTGTTTCGATTTCTACCTAGAGCAGGTTTATATAAGCACAATTTCAAGTCCATGTTTTAAAGCATCTAAATATGACATGTTTGTAGTTCCACTTTAACTTTCAGCAAAATCTTACAAGACCAGTATACGAATTACAAACTTGCAAACAATGAGTATACTTCTATTACCATCCATACATAATAAAAGATTAAAAAACAAAGAACTAAGAAAAAATAAATTAACAGATTGATAGGTGGAGAGGTCCCAGGTTCGAAAACAACTTAGATCCTTCCCAATCCACCCAAAGAACACATTCTTTGAGAAAAATGAAACACAGCTGTTATCTGATTCTTATGTTGCAGACTGCCAAAAAAGACCCAAAGGGGAAATGTTTCAATCTTAAGGCAGTGCCAACGCAGTATTTTCTTAGATAAGCACATGATCTAAGAAAAATTTCAGCTTATAAAAATGGGACAACTTCCCAACTAGATTCCATAAACTAAATCAGTATTTGGGAGAATTCAAAACTTCCTTCACACTAATGGCTCTAAGAAAATCAATAAAGAGACCTGTATATTCTATGTTGATGCATGGAGAGCAAACAAGGAGTAATTGTTTCACCTCTTTGAAGCTTCATTTTTTGTGTCTCTTCTTAGAACTGAAGAAGCTCGGCAGCAACCTCGTTGTAGTATAATAAGGGAAGCCAAAGAATCGGATGAAATTTTGGCAATCTTTTACTGCAGTACTGTCACCTCCGGATGCACTTATATGACTCAAGTAAGTCTTGCCTTCATATATGAAACAGAGTTGCTGCCATAAAAGCACGCTTAAACCTATCTCGATAGAGACACTAGCAATAAAGAGGTACACGAGAACAAGTCCTCTCGCTGGTAGAAACAACATAGAACTGACAAATGCAAGAAAAATTTCTCTTAACATTTTCAAAAGCAACTTTTGACCAACAGCCCCATTCAGAAGTCCGACTTGCCAGCTGTTTAGAGGTGGCCAAACATGATAAGCTGCATAGGCAGACATGATGGATGCGTAAACCATGCTAATGATTGCTGAAATGAGGAACATGACAAAGTGCCGATGGTTTGCTGCACCAACACAGTTTCCAATCTGGTAGAATAAAAGAATAAGCAATTATTATAATGAGAATATAATATGATAACTGTGCCATATTGTTCATGTCAATCCGTGAGGAAGTACACAGACTTTAGAGATGAATGCGCAGCCAGATAAAAGAGGGGAAGCCAGAAAATCAGGCAATTTTTCAGTTTATGTGTTACTATTTCCCGTCCTGAAAAAACAACAGGACGTTGGTTCTATTTCCAAGGGAAGTTAGATGGAAGACAAAGGGCCCTAAAAATTCTTTTCTGCCTGGACTGCGGCTCATCAAGCCATGATAACACCGGATAGAATCCTGAAACAGGAGATCAATATGCTTATTGCTTTATGTGTGAGAAAGAGGATGAAACCATGGATCACCTATTACCACAATGAGAAGTGGCAAACGAGCTATGGTGCCAGCTTTTGGTGGAGACTGGAAAGGAATCGATAATGCTTATATATGTTTCACCCAAGGAAGAGAAGCTTCAGCAGGAAATATTCAAGCTTCTGCCCATGTGCTGGTCCCAAGACTGAATAAAAGAGGAGGGTTGGGATAGGCTAGCAGCCAATGTAAAATTAGCATTCGTGATGAATCCTCACAATAAATATGTCGACGGTAACTTGTTTGAGACTGAGGCTTAAAAGTCAAAATTAAAATTTGATATTGGAGGTATAAATATAACATTTTCATTTGACCAGGTGATCTACAATAAGATCATCGATCTTACAAGGTCCATGGGAATCAAAGATCTGCCATACAAGGGTTCTTTCACAAGTGAAGAAGAAACAACAAAGCATAATCATGCAAATGGCCTATATATACAACTGCTCAATACCATCCATAAGGAAATTTCTTTTTTCTTTCGAAAAAAGTCATCAAGCAGATAGATATCATCCACCTAATATTTCTACGACATAGGATCCAGCAATCCATATAAAATTTGTGAGATAGGCTCAATTTTAGGCTTAAACTCGCAGATACATGGTTATCCTTGTCTATTAAGCTTCTAAAATTTCTCAACTACAATTTATAAGCATGACATTCTAGAAAACAGACATCTTATCCAAAGCATAAAAGAATAACGAGAACTTACAAATGGACAATGATGATCCATGTCCAATACGCACATTCCACAAGAACGGCAATGATGTGCCCTAGGTGACTTTGGCTTTGAACAGTATTCACAATATCTATAATTCTCAAGTGCTCCTTTTGTCACGGCCGGATAGCTACCCCACAGTATGTTTGGTGGAGCACCAGCAGATTGAAATGCAGAAAGGCTAAATGCAGACAGGGTAGATATGGACAATATTATAGCAATCAAAATGTGAACACCACCGTAGATGTAACCAACAGAAAATACTACTGGATAAATGGCCCAAATACCGCCACCTGAGACACCAACAAACATATCAAAGCTTACGTATAATAAAGTCTTACATCCAGCAACAAGTTGATATAAAACTGCAAAGAAATACCCCTACAATTAACACAATGACATACAAGAAAATATACGTATACAGAAAAGAGTAAGAGAAATCAAAATCCACATTGTGGAATTTATTGCATTCTGTGATGCAATTAGCAAGGAATTGTTGCATCTAATAACTAGAAACAATAAAAAGGTAAATTAGCAGTATGGCCACAAATTGTTTACACATCTAAATAAGAAATTAAGAGCCATTGTGTTTCATTTTCATCGAGTCGGACCAAGAAAAAGTAACAGAATGGCTTAAATCCGCAAAACCAGAGGTAGACATGAAACACACAACACACAAAAAAGATGCGTACACATTGATTTCTTCCCCCATTTAAAACTCTGACATGACAATCATATAAATGGTGCAAGGGTTATAAAAAGATAAAAGCAGATAGAGAATGCAATAACCATACGGAACTAGAAGTTAGTCGTGGAAAGAATCAAATATTCCTGTAGAGGAATGAAGGGGAGATGATGGATGTTTGATCACTTACATATTACAATTAGCATGAAGACAATGAGGATGCTAACAAAACACCGGTCTCGCAATCGTCTCCACCTAAAGTTCTGGTTCTCATGTTTAATTGCATTCTGGTTGGTTATAGCTCCACACCAGAAACACTTGAAAGCAGGTACATGCGGTGAAACAAGTACGCAGAGCCCACAGCCCCAACACGTCGTCTCATGATCCTCACTTACAGATGTCACATTATGCTCCTCCTACAATAGCAAACCATTAAGCAACTAAAATGTTCAATTGTATTGATTCAAGCATGTCTAAAATTTCCAACTTTGAAGAAAAAAGTAGAAAATTAATTAAATGAACTTCAAAAGGAGATTAAATGCTGCTGAGTTAATGAGTGAAACTTGCTCTTATGGTAAGTTGTTTCTACCTCCAACCAGCGGCGGAGCTAGTTGAACCCTATTCGTTAAAAAACTATACTGTGTAATTTGTAAATAGGGTAAAGGTAAAAAAAATTTGGTTATATATAAATTGTTGAATCCCCTTGACATAAAGAAAAATTCTAGTGTAGTGGTAGAAAGGATTCAAAAGTTGCTTTAAATCACGAAATCCAAATCCCAAATGTGATATTTTAATATATTTGTTTATCTCCTTATATAAATTGCTCACTTTGCCACTGCTTCCATCAATAAGTTGGGCTTTCCAAAAGCACCACCTCAAGTATAAAAAGACAAGTGGTGTCAGCAGAGTCATAAAAGCTATGCGATCTCCTTCCATTAGCCTAAGTCAGATAGAGTTTGAGGTACTAGTAGGAGGATGCAAGTACAAAGTGAAATAGTAGAAGAATGTGCAACTAGTCAGACACAACCTTATAGAAAAAGTGTTTAAGTTCTATGCACTGATCGTATAATAATCAGGTTACTTAAAAGGTCGTTGCAGGTGAATATACTAGAAAAAATATCACTGGTAATCAGTAACCTGCTATAACAGGTTAAATTACATTAGCCTTATAAAGAAAGTGTTTAAGTTCTATTCACTTATTGTGTAAAATTATTAGGTAACTTAAAAGGTAATTGCAGCTGACTAGTAACCTACAACAAATGGTAAGCATCCTGCTATAACGGATTAAATTACATTAGCCTTATAGAGGAAGTGTTTAAGTTCTATGCACTGATTGTATAGAGTAATCAAGTGGAGTAACTTAAAAGGTAGTTGCAGTATATGTAATAAAAATTCACTAGTATTGGTCAAATCAAGAAAGAGCTCACCGAAAGACTGAGAATGCATGCAGAGTCCAGAAGAGCAAGGCAGTGTCCAATGTTGATACAGAGATTGTGTAGTTAGTTTGTATAGCAGAGCTCTCTTTTTGTTTAAATTCCTGTATTTAGTCAGATGTATTTGAGGTTTTGATGTACAGGGATGTACCTAGTACACTTGATGCCCTTAGGATGTAAAGCTTTTGGTTGTTATGGTAATATTCACAGATTATTACCAAAAAAAATTCACTAGTAACCTATAATAAATGGTAAGCATACTGCTACAACGGGTTAAATTACATTAACCTTATAGAGGAAGTGTTTTTGTTCTATGCACTGACTGTATGGAATAATCACGAAACTTAGCAGGTGACCGTATTTAATAAAAATTCACCAGTAACCTACAATAAATGGTAAGTAATCTGTTATAACAGATTAAATTACATTAGCCTTATAGAGAAAATGTTTAATTTCTGTGCACTGATTACCTAAAAAGAAATTGCAGGCGACTATATTCAATAATCATTCACTAATAACCTACAATAAATGGTAAGTAATCTGCTATAACATGCTAAAATACAATGTCACTGCATAAAAATGTTATTAGTCTAAGTGGTGTAATAAACCTTTTCAAAAAACAAAAAAAGGGAAACAAAAAGGCAAAAAGGAAACCCTCGTACACAATTCCAACCTCCTATATTAAACACACACACAACAAAAGAAAAGACGATATCTTAATTAATTGCTCAAAAATTACATAAAGGAACAAAATCCAATTTTCTTTTTCAGTCGAATCAACTGATCAAGCATTGTATAATATGACATAAAAACAAATAAAATTGGTTTATATAGACAGAAATGATCGTCAACGATGACGGAAATGCACGTAAAACGAACCGGAGCTACGACGTCATCGGAGGGGGAGGAGCGGGACCTGATCGCCGTCATTGAGGTGGTGGCGGAGTCCGCAAAATCCATGCTTCCGACCACCTTTCACTGCGTCAACTGCTCTGTTCTGACCGTTTGTTCAATTCCTACCGAAATGTATAACATAATAATTTCTTGTTCTAATTTCTGCAATTGCTTTTCTCTAATTTTTTAAACAAAATTGGAATATACTTCTTTTGCATTTGATGCAGAGTACGAGGTATAATTTTTTTTAAAAATGGTAAAGCATAACTAAAATCTTAAAAACATTGCGGAATAAAATCTTTTAAAACATTATAATTTCAGAAAAAGAGCTTTTTTTCTCTTTTTTTTCTTCACCAGAAAAAAGAGCTCATTGAAAAGTCAAATAGTGATAATATGAATAATGGGACCATTTTCAAAAGGAAAAAGAAAATGAGGGGAGTACCTAAACTTTGTAAAGGTGCGGCGTGGTTAATAAAGTGGAAGCAAAATCATAAAATCTCATGTTCAGATTTAAGTGACAACAAAATAAAATATGTAATTTTCTAAGTCATAAGATCTCGAGTTCAAAGTAACTTACTTATTTGTAATTTGTTATTCTCTTCTTTTCAAAAGTATCGCGTTAGGTGCAATTTATAATTGTAAAAATTCAAAGTGATTTGTCTTCAAATTTAAAAGAAAATTTCTAGTGAAATAATTAAACTGAAATCCATCTTATTGGAAAAAGAGGAAATTAATCTCAACATAATATCTAGTTCCCTCATGTTATTAATATATGCATTATAAAATATCTGCACCAAGCTCATTTATTTTTTCAAATGTATAATAATTAAATTTTGCTATACTCCCACGTTCCTTGTTTAACCTTAGTAGAATACATATCAATTAAACACAATTAAAATATAAAAATGAATATGCAAACACCGAGAGCAAGATAAATATTTATTTGCACTTAATATTTACACAAAACCAAATATTTGTGTAAATAACAATTATATTAATTAGTTCTATGAAAATAAAAGGGAGAACAATCTCACACCATAAGACTTTTGAGTCCATATCCATTTTGCTCCACATCCACATGTGACAAAGGAGAAAACAATTTCCATTTCATTTTTAGTTCTAGAAGCAAAAGCAACCATAATCTAAAGCTCTTACGCCTTTTAACGAACTCCTTTTCTTTTTTCTGGGGCCTCCCTACAACACAGCTTGAAAGCTAAACGCTAGACTCTGCTGCTTCCACCAGGTCCTTTTCTCTCCCACTTTTTTCTTCCCTTTATTTTTCAATGTTATTCAATTATGTATCTTGAAAATAATCTTGATTCCTAAAGCTCCCTTTTTTTTTTCCTTGGAAATTTTAATGAATAATTGAAGGTGTTGGTCTTGGAATTCTGGTCTAACTTAGTGTTTGTAAAGGGTTTGTGTGTTATAGTGATACGAAAGAGCTTATATGTGTGTATTATAGTGTCAGTTAAAAGATTATGATGATCCAGAATTTGAACTTTATGGGTTCGAATTCGGGATTCTACCACAACTCATTTGACGTATTGGGTTTGAAATGATTATTTGCACTTATTTAGTGAATTTTCTAACACATTCAAGGTCCGATCCAAAGCTACTGGGTTCGAGTGAACTCATACGCAGTCATACCTTACACTATATATCCGCCTGGGGTATTAGCTTGAATTAAGTACATCTACTGGACATTGGATGTGTGTTATGGATGTCAAAGCTTTTGTATGTAGGAAATGACTAGATGAACAAAATGTTGGACGGAGGTGCAAGGATACAATAATAAGCATGAAAATCCATGTGTATGACATCTGACTAACATCTTCTTGATACATAGGGTGAATTGGTTTTTAGACTTATACATAGTTAGTGTAACCTAAAGGTGATTCTTTTCATGAGTCTGTACTGAATAGTCTGGAGTTTCTTCTTATCGAAATATCTACAACTTCTTGGCTGTATGAATCAAGAATGTATCAAAGTATCCAAATACTTCGACTAATATGTGCTTATTGTGCCAACGTTTGATTAAGCAAAAAAAAAAAAAACTTCACTTAGCCATTGAGGTATGGCCTAATTGCATCTAAAAAACCTCTAATTCTATATGGTTCCGGTTTTCAACATGTGGAGGTTAGATTTTCTGAAACTGAAATATTTCTGCACAAACCTGTGATCATAAAAGTTATCATATACTAACATGATGAATTGTTAAAGCTACTAGTTCTCAATTACTTTAACCAACTGTCCTATCTTGTGCGTTCTGATAACTTTGTTTATGCTACTCAAACACAAGCTTAAATTTGATGTCCGGTCATTCATGTCTTTTGGAATTACAGATTGTATCTTTTTGGAATGACGAGTTCTCTGGGGACCCACCCTCGTATCTGTTCATTAGGAGGTCCAGAGCACATTTTGAAGGAAAGAAGTTGCAAATTTTCATGTTTTCGTTATACAGACGTAGAATCTTCTTGGAAAGAATTGCTTCCTTCAAAAGGTCAGAAGTTTATTAGCTGTCGCCACCTAAATACTAGAAAAAACTGGTCAATTTTTTCTGCTGCAACTGGCGATGCAAAGGATCCGGATGACTCAGAAGATAGTAACAAACCGACAGAAAGTGAAACTGGATCTGTAAGTTAAAAATGCCCTTGCTGTTGCAATTCCAGCATAGCTTGGCTCTCTATACTTGTTACTCCCTCCGTTCCAATTTATATGAACTTGTTTGACTGGGCACGGAGTTTAAGAAAAAAAAAGGCTTTTGGAATTTGTGGTCCTAAACAAGTCAAAAAGGGGTCCAGAGTATTTGTGTGGTTATAAAAGCTTCTCATTAAGGAGTAGAATTAAAAGTTTAAGCTAAATTGTTTCTAAATTTAGAAAGGGGTCATTTTTTTCGGAACGGACCAAAAAGGAAATAGGTTCATATAAACTGGAACGGAGGGAGTATTACACTTTGATTCTTTGAATGATAAATCAAAAAATCATAAAGAGATGTTTGGATATAGAATATCTGCACACAGCATATACTCATACGGCTGTGCGTGTCTATGCATGTCTCTGATTGTCTGAATGTCGAACAAGCATCCTAATTTTTAGTTTGTCAGGTAAATAGTGAAATTTTAAGGAATAATCTTGAAAGAATCATCGGGCGGGATGACTCTGCTTTTACTGGAATTGACCTTGCAGCTCTGATAAGGAATAAATATGGAAGGTCCTATGATGTTCAATTGATTAAGAAGGTACTTGCTTTTCTTATTCTTTAATCAGCATTTCTGATCTATCTATAACTTTAATACTTATTTGATTGACAGTAGACCTACATGCAACTTCTCCATAATTTCAATTTTTAAAAATCTATTGGACAGTGTAATGCCGTTAAACTAAAGCATATTGTTGGCTTCAAGTCTGATTAAAAGTGCTTTGTCAAAAGAAAGTTCTGTTTATTAGGTTTAGATTTTATCCAATTTGATACCTGCTACTCAGATGAGCATTTTTTATTATTTGGGAAACTCTTTTAAGTCTATTTGACCACTAAAGCCGACAAGAGAAAGAGCGTTCAAACACTTAACTATTCCAATTGATGTTGCAAGGTTTTCTGCAGTTGGATTTATACACATCGTTTAGATTCTTAGCCTAGTATCTCTTTATTCTCTTTATGTAGGAATTCATGGGAAAAAATCTTCTCGCATTAAATGTCATGTGGAAATACAGGGAGCAGGTGAGCTGATTTCTCTAGCATTCCATACTGAAATTGGTTGTTGTCATTAAATTAATTCTACAATCTGATTTGACGAATATTTTGAAAAATGTCCCAATAAGTTGCATTTTGTCCTTCCCTCCTTTTAGTTTTCGTCTTGATTTCTTATCATGGTTAGGGTTGGCCTTTTTAATGGAGCATGCCAGAACATGATATCGGATGTGATGCTCCATTTTCCTTTCTAGTCCCTGGCCCGAGCATTTGAGGAGATTAATATATCTTATTATACAGAAAGAGGAGTAAATTTAAGGAGATTACTTGGAACGATGAATTCTATAAGAATCACTTTCAAGTGGAGGAAAATTTGAAGAGTTAACACTGGCATAATGACCAAAAGAGGAACTTCTTAATTTAGCTTAATTAGGTACTGCTGATACACTGGATCAGATGGATGATAGTAATTTTCTTGAGATAGCATGCTGACTACTGCTCTCCTGTAGCATCTCAAATGGTTCTGTGATATTCAGCAGTTATGTAATGATCAAGTAAAGCAAATTTCTAAGTTAGAAATTGGCTGACTTTTTGGCTTTGGAAATGAGGTTTATACTTGCCTAGACAGGTTGAAAGAAACAACTTAGTATGTTCGAGTGATCTTTTTGTTTCCTTTTTCTGGTAAAATGATTTTAAGATCCTTTGAGATCTGTTAAAGCGAAAAACATGCATCGTAAGTGTTAGCATGTGTTGAGATTCAATATAGAATATTACATTGTTTCTGTGATTTCCATCTAATGTGCCTTCATGCTTCTTTTTTAAAGCGATCTTTTCCCCTAACTGAAGAAGAGTACTTGCTGAGGCTAGATGATGTGGCAAACACATTGAAATGTTGGGGAGCTGTTTCGCATGTTCGAAATAGCCTTGAGAAGTTGAAAGAGCGGCCTCGTATAGGGAAGGTAAATTAGTTTTAGCTGATAGTTGAGGCCATCTTCTACCTGATTCATTCAGATCTTTTGATTGTATCAATCTCATTACGTGCACCATTATTTGGTTAGTGTTAAGAGAATCAATTTTACATCTTAACAAATAGCCAACAATATTTTTATGTAATTGATAAAAATTTAATCAGTTATTACTTATCTAACTAATCATATATTATTTTAGAATCCAAACCAAACAAGCACTTATTATTCAGTCAGTTATGCCATGCATACGATATGTAGGATTCCAACTATTAAAGATTACTAGCATCATTGCTGCCTAGTCGTGTTAAGGCTTTGCATAAACCTCTTTCATAAGCTTATAAGAACTCTCGGATTTAACTTCTGAAGTTTATGAATCACATCTCTAAAGGAAGATGTATCAAATTTTGCATTTCAAAGGTGGTTATGTTGACAGATGTTGAGTCACTCGTGTGAGTTTTTCAGCCAATCCGATGTGAATGTTCATCTAAGTGTGCTTTCAATATTGTTCTCTCTTGCTATAAACCACAGGCAGTGAGCATTTTCATAGATATGGACGAATCTGGCGGCCGTGCAAATGAATGGATATACAAGTAGGCCAATACATTGTAGCCCCATCCCAGTTGATACTTGATAGTTAGCAATACACAGATAGATGCAGAACAAAGTTGAAGAAGCACTTATATTTTTTCTATTATTTCATTGTTCAGATCCATTTTTTTTAATGTTTCCATTTGATGGCGGACCCCTTTCGTGTAATTTTGTCGTTCTCTTATCTACACCATAGCTATGTGGCACTCTGTTCTTTCTAGTATGGGCATGTAATGTAGAAAGTTATATTGGGCAACTTCCATCAAATGAGATTCAACTTCGATCAAATGATCCAGCGTGCTTCAGCGCAAACTAGTTGGAATCGGCTATATTATCCATTATGCTTTAGTAGACTCGTACATGTCGTTCCAATACTATAGTATCTGTATTTAAATTCAATTAAATCACTGTAGTTAGACTCCTGTTACTCTGATGTCAATGGACAATGATCCTTCTCTTTCATCGCGATAGTGGATGCTAAAAATCCATCATTTTAGAGAAAGGGCATTTGATAATGTGGAGTGGAATAAATGCAATAATAAACAAACAAAACCGAAGTAATAATAGACCAAAAGTAATGAGAAAGCAGTAAAATAAAGTTTAAGTTGGGGCATTTGTATTTATACTCAGTTTTTGGGTCACCATTGAACTTATAACTTTTTTCTACGGATATTATAAATCTACCTGCTTTTTGGATAACTTCAGACATACGAGTCTGAAGTAGCAAAAATTTATATTTGAAGTTTGAACTTTCAGAATTTTTTGCTTGAAGTGTGGCTTTATCGAAGCAAAATTTTAAATATTTTCGCCTGAAGTTTGGCCTGGCTTGTAAAGGCAATCGGGCAAATTTTAGTTCATAGTGTAAACTTCTGAAGTTCTTCCATTTGTAATGCAAATTCATACAAAATAAATTTGAACTCCAGAAGGAATGCAGGTCCATGGATTTCAATCAAATAATTTTGAATCAACAAATCTAAATTTGCAATTCGTGCTGCCTTTCGTTTTTTTAGTGGATTAGTTTTGTGCTCAAACAGATACTAAATTTTGATAATCTAAAGATTCTCATTAAAATGCAACAAACAACCATAATTTCTGCACTAATTAAAAGATAAAAAAAATAGCTATACATTGATCTATGCAAAATGGGAAAAAAGAGAAAGAAGGAAAAAAGAAAGAAGACAAGATCGAGAGAAGCAGACCTGCCGCAAAAAGGAATAAAAAAGAAAGAAGAAAGAAAAAACCAACGCATAACATGAAACTGAAAGACAATTCTTGAAAGTTGGTACACATGGAAGAAGAAGAAGAAGAGGAGAAGTAGAAGAATAAGCGTGAAAATTTTGTCTCAAGTTCTCCAATATTGAGTACCGATTAAATATTTTGACAAAATAGAGTATATGTTAAATCGCGAGGTGCAAATTGCGCGTCCTATTAAATTTTTACGTTTAAGTTATTGTGTCATGTCATAGTTGAGGTTTGACTTGATTTACGACTTGATCGGTTAAACTAAAGTGCGTCAACCATGATTGTGTGTCATGGAAAGATGGCGAGTTTCATCGAACCAAGCGAAATTCCTGTAGAAGATTTATATAGCAGACTCTCACCAAACTGATATAGATTAGAGGGCAAGTAATATATTTGGTCGGTCGGCCAAAATAATTATATTATAAATACAAAAAATATATACTAGTTAAGTATAAAAAAGGTATACCTTAATATATATATTTTATCAATTATTATATTTAGGAGTGGCTATATAATGTAATTTTCCGTAGATTATTTTTCTTAAAGACCAAACATGCTTGGGTTGTACATTCAGCTGGAAAGGTGGTACATAGCTGTTAGCTGCTGTAATAACAAAAAGCAGGAACTCAGCCCCCAAAAGTTATTTTTCCTTACACTTCAGTCCATCGAGAATAATATTAGTAGTTTATATTAATACAATTAGGTCCCCTAATTTGTTGGTTATTTTCCCATTCTATCCTTGTTGATTAGGATGCAGCGAGATCACTTCGCGCTATTATATACTACTCTGTAATCAAACTTTAGTAATATCAATTGAAGAATTATCTTAGTTTTGCCCTAAGTTTAGCTCGATTTCATTGCCATTGAAGTGTTAACTCGACTTGCATCAATTAGGGTTCGAGTTTGATTGATTTGTTAGTTTGATTAATTAATTTTGAGCTCCAGAATAACTAATGGACCTGTTGTGTAAAGTCTATGGCGGAACATCTGATGAAGAAGACGACAATGGTGGAAAGGAATTTTCTAGACCCATATTGCCACCACCTAAGCGGGTCAAGTTCGAGAATTTTAACCGAGTTAACAATCCTTTGCCCCTCTACAGGTCCAATCCAAACACGAATGTTTTAGTGCAAGCTTTGCTTCCAGGAAGGTACATTTCAAAGCGAGAGCGAGCTGCTATGGGTTCAGCTGCAAAAGTTCCAGACGAGCCGAGTACACCGCCTTACCCTAATACTTCATCAGGTTTGTTGATGTTAAAATTTGGACATAGAATTCACGTGTCAAGAAAAGAAGTTCGCTAAAGTTGAAGATTTGCGAGTGAAAATCAATATTATTTTACTTGAAGTACTAGTTCAAACCAATATTTCAGTATTTCACCTGAAGTTTAATATTTTGTAGATACTCATAGTCAAACTAGTATTCGTGAATATTGAAGGAATACCGAAATAGAGTATTGTTTATGCCGAAAAGGTTCACCATGATCCTTTTCGTTTCGAAGAAATTGATGAATTTGTCGCGAAAGGGATGGTTTAGTAGGAGTTACAGCCTAGCGATTCTAGTTCAGTTTACAGGTGAAACACAAAGTGTGAGCTCATTTGCTCTAACCTTGGTAAACAGGATTACAGGTGGATTTGTCGAAGTGCTCGCAAATTGATGTAATACCACTATCATAGCAAAAAAGAAGTTGATGAATTTAAAATGTGTTATTGCTGCCAAAATAAAAAATAAAGCACTTTTATTTTGTGTGCACGGGCAAGTTTTGTTTATTACTGACGAGAAACGTATTAAGAACTCATTTCTTAATCCAAGGAACTAGGGAACTGAACAGATCCTGGTGGAGGAGAACAGCATAATATAAGAGGGGGAGAAAAAGAGAGGATTATCTTTGATGTTTTTTGGCAGATTGATGCATTAAGGAATAAAGACTGGCTCTTCTAGGAACTCTGTGCCTGCTCTTGACTTATCATTGCTTATTACAACTGAAACCCGAAATAACCAGTGACTTTTATATTGCTGATTGCTTTAGGCTTCACTATTACGTTACCAGATAAAATTGTGGGAAACCTGTAACCCAAAGTTTCTTGTGTAATGTGTTTTAGATTACAACTTAATGCATACTATCAGCAATCTACTTGAGATGACTACTCCATTCGCTTTGCTGTTAGCCAGCCTCGGTGAGCTGTTTGTTAAGAATAAGAGTGACTACCCAAGTTAGGAGGGAACTGTCCACAGAAACCAAAAGGAAACTATAACCAGATAAGTTATAATCAGTGGTGAATTTGTCGAAACCTAGTTTTCTAAGGAGTGGACTTAGCAGTGGAATGGTAGCTGATAATTTAGCACCATTTGAGAAAATGACTAATTTGGCTTGTAAATTCGGTCATCCTTCAATAAACTCCGGAGCAATCCCTTTACCTACTCAAATACGGGTAGGATTGGAAATAGCAAGTGAACTCTATGGGATTATCTTCTTGTCATTCATCACATATGTTTAGCAAACTTTTTCCTTTTATTCTCTTGCAATTTGATTCATATTACATCATCTAAACAGCTGCTTTAGTGGTGAAAATTGCTCAGTATAAAAATTTACTGGACCCAGCTATTGACGTTTGGCAAACATTCACCCTAGCGAAGAAAGTTTTTTAAGCAAGTCATCAACTATTTTATTGCAATTGATGTCTTTGTGAGGAAGATCTTTGGTTTTGAGATGATGTCACTAAAGTTGTCGTGCAAAGTGTCAAAGCAGGCATATGAAGATTTACAGACATGAAAGCAACTAGGAACTTCTTGGCAACTTTTCTTATTGTGCAAATTTATGATATTTTTGTGCAATAGTTATCACTTCTTCTCTGAATTCTGCATTCAAATCAAGTTTTATCTGCAACCTAATGGAGTAAAGTCTTTTTTCATCAGTTTTAGGGAGCATTTTGGATTCAGTTCTGCCACATAATATTTTGTCAGTTTTGAGAGACCAACCTAAAATCCATGGACACTTGAGCCATACTCCGGAAAGACTCTCTGTAGTTCTTGATGGACACACAAGATCAGTTAATGCTGTACAGTGGTCGACAACTCATGGTAAGTGGAATCACTGCTATTGATTTTGTTTCATGTTAGTCCTTTTCTCCATATTCATATTTATCCAAATTCCTGCCTCTGATGTTGAAATAGATTCGGAACTCCCTTGTGGTTTTCAAATTCCTACAAATTTGACCTCACAGTGAAATGTACTATATCACTTTATGCATTTATTAGAATGAGACTGGACCATCAGTTTACATTGATTGCTCCAAATAATTGCTTGGGTCTTGGTGTGCTTTGTATATTTACTTGTGATATCACTAAAGATGGAACCTCTTTCCAAATAAGGAGATGCTTTACCGAAAGAAGGATCAGATACATACTTGCTTTCTTGTCCTTAACCAAAACAATAAGGAAAAGAACTAATTACGCAACTTCAAAATGAATCAAGACTTTGTGAAGAAAAAATATTAAACCTTTTTGCAAAATTCAAATGCCTAAAGTGAAAATGTTGGAAGTTTTGGGCCATTGTAGAAAAAAAAGGGGTTAATTTTACTCTGTTCAGAAAACATGAAGAAGAACTTTTGCTTTAGGTATTCAAAAACCAAGAATGCTTTGAAAACGAAGCTCAATAATTTTCACTTTATTACAATGAAGTCAATAACTCGCTAGATTACTTAATGAAAACATTTAGTTGTGAAGTTGTATTAAGTATACGGTTTATTTTCGGATGTGTGATACTTTGATGATTCAATAGCTTAATTGTATTCATGATGTTCATGTACACTATTCACCATGCAGCTCACCTTCTAGCATCTGCTGGAATGGATCAAACTGTCTGCATATGGAATGTGTGGAGCAGAGATCAGAAGAAAGCACGTGTACTTAATTATCACCATGCGGCTGTCAAAGATGTGAAGTGGTCACAATATGGTTTATTTGTGCTCTCTTGTGGATATGACAGCACATCAAGGTTGATTGATGTTGAAAAAGGAGTAGAAACTCAGGTTTTCAATGAGGATCAAGTTGTTGGAGTGGTAAAATTTCATCCAGATAATTATAATCTCTTCCTCTCTGGAGGTTCGAAAGGTCATCTTAAAATATGGGATATAAGAGCTGGGAAGGCGGTCCATCAATATGTGCGAAATCTTGGTCCTATCCTTGATGCTGAATTTACAGTTGACGCAAAGCGAATAATTTCATCAAGCGATGTATCCAAAAGCAATATTAGTGAAAATTCAATCATTGTTTGGGATACCTCACGGGAAATCCCTCTATCTAACCAGGTAAAGTTCTTCATTAATGCCTTTTGATTTGTATTCGTATGCTTCAGGTTTTGTCATGTCATGATTTTTTTAGTCATTAGGTGAAACTGTCAAAATAATATCTCCCTTCTTTCATGAGTGATTTTCATCATCTTAATGCTTGTGAGAAATGTTCATACAAGAGAAAAATGTTTGAAGGTGGGCATGTATGTTTTTGCAGATGCCTGCCTATTGGGGAAAAAAAGGAAAAAAATATTCATCACGTTCCTATTTCTGCCATGTATTGAGTCATTGCAGAAGTCGTAGATGACCTTTCCAATTCTCTAACTATTACCCAGTTGACCATCATAGTCCTTTTCCCCATGCTCCTGTCGGAGCTTCTAATCTTCTCATTCTTTCTGACAAAGGTCTCGTTCTTCTTTATTTTTCCTTCCCTTCTTTTTTTTTTCCTCTGCTCTTATGCAACACACGATCTCTGTATTCATCATTTGTATATTTGTCTAAATTTAGTAGAAATTGTGCACATCCATGGGCATTAAGAAAGTGATGGATGGAGAGGTTTAACTACCAAATTGAGTGGTGGTGGACATAAATTTATGTGCAAATATCCTGAAGTATGTCTTTTGTCATGTCACAGACTTTAATCGTCCACAGTTACAATCTCAAGGATGTGTCATAGCGTATATGCCAAATTATGTTAATCTGTATTGTTCTTTTTTTAAGTCTAACCTTGTGATCATATTTCAGGTTTACAGCGAAGCGTATACCTGTCCCTCAATAAGATGCCACCCTTCTGATCCAAAATTCATGGCACAGTCAAATGGAAACTACATAGCAATTTTCTCTACCAAGCCTCCTTTTGGACTTGATAAGTACAGGAGATATGAAGGCCACAGTGTGTCTGGATTCCCTATAAAATGCAATTTCAGCGTGGATGGTGAGAAAGTAATAACTGGTTCTGCTGACGGATACATTTATGTTTACGACTCGAAATCTTGTGAGCTCATCAAAAGGATCAAGGTATATGATGGAGCTTGTATCGATGTCGTCTTCCATCCTGTCATGCCTAATGTTGTTGCTTCATGTAGTTGGAATGGAGAAGTTTCAGTTGCAGTGACAGAGAATGTTATGAAGGGACCCGGAGACTACCTGTTAATGTGATGACTAGAAGGCGAAATTAAACTTCTGTACAGGAAATAAGGCATTACATACATGATACAGTCAACACTCTCTATAACAACCTCGTTTGTTCCGATATTTTTTTTACTTTTATAGTGAATGACTGTTATGCACCTTTAACAGCATTTGACGTTTAAATATTTTTTGGCAAATTATTCAAAAATTAATTATTTTTTCCTTTTTTCATGTTACATATAAAAGATAAGAAAATTATTCAAATTTAAAACCTCAAAAGATATGTATATTTCACTATTGAAGAAAGCTAATACATTATTAATAAATTCATAACTAAAAGTAAAAAGATTTAAACTCTAAGGCATGCATTTTAAATCTACCTAAAAAATAAAAAAAATTCAAGATTGATGGAAGAACTCTGTAATTGTAGTTTGTTTCGTAAATTTCATTCTCTTACTAGCTATATAACACTTGAATTGGCGAAGATTCGTGTCCAAGTTTTCAGCAAAAAAGTATCCAATAGTTTTTCCTTCAAGACAATTTAAGAGCTTAACAGTTAAATTTTCTATCTAAATATTTTAGGAATTTATCTAATGAAAAAGATATCATGTGCAAATCTTCAAATCTTATATCTCACGCAAGGTAAAAACTTTATTTAATGGAAAAGATTGTGTGGTTTTTAGAATTATTATTAGTAATCATAAAGATTCTATATGGCTGTTATAAAGGGGTAATTTTACAAAGAGCGTTCTGTTATAAATATGGTTGTTGTTGTTACAGGTAAAAAAATTGTTTATAAAGAGGTAAAATATAACTTAAAAAATCGGTCTGAGGAAAACTTGATTTTTATAGTGAATGACTGTTATATAAAAATTTGGTTATAGAGAGGTCTGACTGTACAACCAAGGAACATTAGATTTTACTATGTTACGTTGAAAGTAGGGTGATTGTTAGGAATGACCCCACAAGGGGTTGGTCTTAGTCAAATATCCCTAAAATTGACTGTATTTAAAAAATACCCCTGGACCTGCACTCAATTATTGCTCTTCGGCGTTTTTCTACCGAATTGGTAAAGTTTATGCTATATTTACTTTACATATTCGTTAAGTTATTTATCGAAGTCTATCCGAATAATTTTTCTATGTTGTTTTAACAAAGTGTTCTTCGAATTTGCAACTTCAATTTCGATCAAACCACTCCAAATTTGTTCCAAATGATCTCAAATTTGAAACAAAGCTTCCAAATACCAACACAAAACAATCCCCAGTCACCAATTTAATCAAATAGCATCAAAGCAAAAAAGACCCACTTTGTCTTCTTCAACACTTTTTAAGGTCCAAGTTCCAACAATGGAGTTTTAAGCTTTTTACAGTAAATCACTAAATTGGTATTTGAACTAAAAATGTAAGCATACATTATCAACATTAAAACGATATTAACAATAATGGACCATAAACATTCTACGTTCCATGTCCAAACAAGAATTTCAAATTTTAAATATTGAAGAATTATGGTGTTCAAGTAAAAAACGGGAATATTTTGCTAAGAACCTTAAAAATGGGAACATTCCGTCAAGACTAATCCCATTGAGGGACATGTCGTGCAATTGTTTGCTGAAGGTTAGTACAATTACCGAATTACCTTTTCTATATGCAAGTAACTGTTTTATTTCTCGAGCTTGTTGGACCAATTTTGTTAATTGAAGGCTAAAAGTGTCTAGTCGGATATCACGAGGACTATAGTCAAAATAAAGCAATACTTACTATTTTACCACAAACAATATATTCCTAGAAGCATTTGAATCCAATTAGATGAAAGGAGTAGGCCAAATTACGAGAGACCTTGACCGAATATCAAATTCAATATAGAAAGAAGATCATGTAGCCATTTTTAATGGTGCTATTTAAAATATATTCATATTTTACAAATTTAAATTTTAGCCATTTCATTATCTTCTGCTGCGCTTCTTCTTCTTCTTGGTATATACAAAGTAACGATTTCTAATGAAATGCAAATTTATTGTTACTCCCAAATGCACACGCAAGTATACGTGATCGTACAGGTAATAAAGTGATAAATCGAGTGTCGAACCCACAGAGACTTGTGTTAACTACCCACTTGTTTCACCAAGATTATTATTCAGTCGAGTCAATTAGAGTTCAAATGTGTGATTATACTAAGCAATAATTCTAACAAGCAACTAATTAATGAAGCACCAAAATAGTTGTTGCGTATTCACTAGAGACGAATATTCTAGGGTTGTGATTAATCACCAATCCTATTGTGTTCTAATAACTCTCACTTTCATACAATTCACTCATAGTTGCTAATTAATCGAACGATTTCTCTCGTAGTATTCTCCGAATTACTACTCTCCTATTTAAAATAGATTAACGCATATATTCCTATGGAATCAATCTATTAAGAACACATTAAGATTACGATATTTAATTAAGCATGGTGACTAGGTATATTTCTATCCTAACCACAAATCCACCCCCGCTCAGAGTTAAGATCATGCCCTCTTCAATTCTTCTCTAATCTAGATGTAGCTTTCCCAAGCATCCAATAGATAGTAAATAGAACCTAATTGTTGGCCAGACAATTAAGCAATTAATTACAGCATTGAAAAAACAACCATATATTAGTAAATAGTAATGAAGGTTAAATCAATGTCAAACAACAATATTCATAGCTAAATCATAACTCCGGAACTATGGGTTTTAGCTACTCATGATAACATCAAAACTAATTCACAAGTGTTAAATAATTGAGAATACTAAGAAAAGATGAAGAAACTGAGATATCCTCGCTCCCGGATGTTCCGCGTGTGTGTTTTTTCCTCAAAGTGGCATCCCCCCCCCCCCAAACAAAATAGGTTTAGGCTTGCTTGTATACAAGTGGGGGGCGTCTTGGGTCGAAATAACCTTGTCAGGGGCGAACTAGGAAAAACATTTCTGTCACCAGCGCTCGGGGTAGCGTGGGGCACTAGCCCTGGCGCTGGAAACTGTGCCATGGGTAGCGCCCCACGCAAACCAGGGGGCTACACTAGCCCATTTTTTTTGTTTTATTCCCTTTTTTCTTCAGAATGTGCACTTTTGTCTCACGTTGCTTCCGGATGACTCCTACATATAAAAATACCATGATTAGCACAAAGTATTACATTACACATCCGAAATCTACGAAACATGAGTAAAATGTGAGGCGATATGCATATAAATATACATACTTAAAGCCGAATATCAACACCCCACACTTATATTCTTTCTTGACACGAGCAATGGGACTATCAACTACACCCCAACGACGTACACATCTCAACTAGAGAGGAGCAATTTAATTTTTAATCGTACACCGGCAATCAAGCATGAACATACGAAATTCACATTCCTCCCGTTTTAAACATGCCCACGTATAAGCAATTTAATTCAACCAATTCAAACAACCGATCCATAACCACCCTACCTCAAGAGCCGACTCGTTACCACTAAGCACCCTCAACTCGCGCGCTCACCCAACAAGAGAAGTTCACAACATCACCAACCCGTCATGAGATCATGTGCCCTCACCAACAAACAAGAGAGTGAATATATAAATAGTCCACACATTCAAATATAACTCTGAACATAATTTAAGGATATCACATAATTAAACAAAAGTCACTCACTCTATGGGTTGTAATGTAGGCTAAGAGACGTGTATGATACATTTAGGAATAGTGACTAACCCTCCTAAACACTTTAACACACTACATTCAAGAATCGAGTACATATTCTTCTCAACCAATTCACTCACCACAAACCATACACAAAATAGCCCTTTCTTCAATTAAGCACTTCTACATCCCCAATAGCACGAATTAGTAAGATTAGGAGGTATGTGTTTTTCTTCTTTTCCGACATTATTTGTATTTTTTTCTTTGCAATTTCATTTTCTCTTTTTCTTACGCGCACTTCATACGTTAAGGTTCATCGCCTAGCGGCCATTTTCACAACTTTAGTGCACCTTATGGGCCTTACATGTTTCCACTCGAAAGCTACTTCCCAAATCTCTCACCTTACTTCTTTTAGTGCCTAAGTGACTTCGGAGGTGAAGGTTCAACAAGCTTAAATTAAGAACAAAATAGGGATACGGCTTGTAATGTGGTGCCAAAGAAAAGGTCTATGGACTCAAAGGAGCTAGCAACGAGAAAATTTATTTGTAGGTGACAAGCACATATATGATCAAGCAAAGAACTGCCTACGTCATCTCCTAGACTAGCATAACTTAATTATTTCGCTTCGATTAACACACAGGGCAAGTTCTAGACTACATAGGATAACACAGAATAACACAAATCCTCGCACACACATTGCACATGACTCAATCAAGACGGTTCCGTTCAACTCTCAAGTCAAATAAGCACATATAGTTGAGAAATTTTAAGAAATAATGCACTAGGTGACATACAAGTCTAGCCTTTTTACACGCTCTTGGAAGGTCTCCTCTTTCATCTCTGCTCTTTTCTCAATCATCTTTACACACTGAGCTTGCAACGCCACATCCTCTAACTCAGTTGTCCCATCAGGATCACTACAATTCACATAAGGACTCTGCTCTATCCCCTTCGATTCTACCACAATAATTATGCACAAGTCCTCATAATGCTTAAGGAGCTTAAGTTCCTTGTACAAATTAAAAGTGATTTCCTCATCATCAACTCTCATCTTCAACTTCCTTTCTCTCACATATATACTCGTTCCACCAGTAGCTAAGAACGGTCGCCCCAAAATAGTGTGCATTTCCTCATTTGCCTCGTAATCAAGAATAAAAAAATCAGTAGGAAGAATAAACTTTCCCACTCGAACTAACACATCCTCAATAATTCCTTCTAGCATCACTACTGACCTATTCGCCAACTGTAAAGTGTAGGTCTAAGGCTGTGGCCCACGGCGGGCCTGGGCCTGGCGGTCCTGTGGGTAGGGACCGGCCCGCTACGGGCCTAAGCCCACATGGGCCAGGGCTAAATGGGTCGGGCCCGCGGGCCTAACGGTTCCTATATATATATATATATATTTTTTTTTTTAATCAACGGAAATTTCTTGTAAACTATATATGCATATACTAATATAGATTGCAATTAGACATATATAAATATATTGCCTATATAAGTCTTGTATACATGTTGTATATATTGTATATATATATATACATATAAACTATGTATATGTATTAGACATATATATATATATTGCTTTATATAAGTATTGTATATAATGTATATATATACATATATATATATAGTTTTATATATATATATATATATAGTTTATTGTATGTATATAT
>MCJB01051856.1:4650-27812 GCA_002018475.1 Nicotiana obtusifolia
CAACTGCACCGATACTTTCAACCGGTGAAAGTTCTTCTCAAATAAGCAAACGGCATGCTGGGATGAGCAGTTTTGGAGGACTTGATCACAAGCTGCTTTCAGAACAAGATGATTACGGGGAGGAATACAGCGAGTTCCAAGTCTACTTGATCCAATATCCGAAGAAACTTACAAGTTTTGGAACTCACGATCTATTGGATTACTGGAAGGGTCAAGAAGCACAATTTCCCATACTTTCAAAAATAGCCCGCGATATATTGACAATTCAAGCGTCATCAGTTACGTCGGAGAGCTCTTTCAGCCAGGGAAGATTTCAGATTGGAGATCACAGACATTCATTGAGAGAAGAAGCAATGGAGACAGGAGTTCTATTCAGAGATTGGATCAGAGCAAAGCGAAGAAACTTTGGAATACCGGAGCTTTCAAAGAAAAAAGATAGAGCGTACATGGATCAAATATTGAGCGACGGAACAAGCGAAGACGGGAATCAAACCAATGAGACGGAAGATGAAGAAGATCAAGAAGAAGACGATGAACCGGAACAACAACAACCTGTTTCTAAGGAAAAGCCTACGGCTATATTAAAAAAACTAGCGAGCATGTTTAAAAGAATGTAATTTTCTACATCAAAATACATATTAATAAAATTGCTCCAAGTTCATATCACAACTCTTGTGTTCTTATATTTTATTTTTTACTAACTTTGTATATATTTCAAGGTTTGAATCTAATTATAAAATTTGAAACTAATTCAAAGTTTGTAAGAATATTATTATAACTTCTTTAATTCTAAGTTTTAACTTTGAAACATACTTTTCATTTCAAATATATATTCAAAGTTAGTAATATTTAGTTGTTATATTTTCAAAAACTTATAATTTCCTTCTACTACAAAATTTATGATTTTACTAACTTTGTATATATTTCAAGGTTTGAATCTAATTATAAATTTTGAAACTAATTCAAAGTTTGTAAGAATATTATTGTAACTTCTTTAATTCTAAGTTTTAACTTTGAAACATACTTTTCATTTATTTATAAAGTTAAATAAAGGAGGCAATAATTTTAAAAAAATAAAATAAAATAACCGAATGACCGGCCAGACCGGACCGTAAAAAACCGGTAGACCGGCCACCGGTACCGGTCACGATCCGGTCGGCCCATTTTCAACCGGGGGGACCGGACCGGAAATTACCGGTTGGGTCCGGTTTTTGCCCAGTAAATGTACTGGACCGGACCAGTTGCCAGCCATATTCCACACCGTAGGGTCTGGGGAGGGTAGTGTGTACGCAGACCTTACTCTTACCTTGTGAGGATAGAGAGGCTGTTTCCAATAGACTCTCGGCTCAGGAAAGCATAAACACCATATTAATGAAAATATAGACGACAGGGGACAATACCAAAAGACATATAAAAGCAGAATAAAAATAGCAAGACAGTAAGGTGATTAACAATGAAAGAAAACAACGGTTAGTCATAAAAACGTACTACCAAAAGAAAGCGAGACTGCGTGCCAATCCTACTGTTATGAACACTCTATACTACCTACTATACTACCCTAATCTTCGACCTCCATACCTTCCTATTAAGGGTCATGTACTCGGTCAGCTGAAGTTGCGCCATGTCTTGTCTAATCACCTCTCCCCACCTCTTCTTTGGCCTACCTCTACCTCTCCGTATGCCCTCCAATGTCAACCTCACACATCTCCTCACCGGGACATCTGTGCTCCTCTTCCCCACATGACCAAACCACCTAACTCGCGCTTCCCGCATCTTGTCCTTAATAGGGGCCACACCTACCTTGTCGCGAATAACCTCATCCTATCTAACCCGGTGTGTCCGCACATCCATCTTAATAGGGGCCACACCTACCTTGACTGGCCAACACTCAGCCTCATACAATATCGTTGGTCTGGCCACCACTCTGTAGAACTTACCCTTAAGTTCCGGTGGCACCTTTTTGTCACGCAAAACTCTGGAAGCGAGTCTCCATTTCATCCATCCCGCCCCAATACGATGGGTGACATTTTCATCAATCTCCCCATCCCCTGAATAATTGATCCAAGGTACTTAAAACTTCCTCTCCAAGGTACTTAAAACTTCCTCTCCAACCTCTCCATCCCCTGAATAATAGACCCAAGGTACTTATTCTTGCTTTAGCAATAATAATTAACAGGGTTGGAATGCAGCTTATCACTTAAGGTGAGGACTTTTTGTTATGAATGAATGACCTCTAATGTCTTGGACAATGCTAATTGAAACTCTCGGATGCCCATAAATTTGGAAAAGGAGTAGGCTGTGCTAGTGTCTAGTGTCGATCAAGAGTAAAAAGAAACCAACAAAGTCAGTAAGAAGAAAAACAAATAATTGGTTGTGAATAACCAAAACTATGGTATGTTCCCATCTCCAAACGTCAGTTTAACACACACCCATAACTGAAAATAAAAATAAAAGAACATAATGTTTGTACACCAAGTTATGTTGTTTGTCATAGTTAAGTAATAACTTGAAGTAAGAATCTATATTGATTAGTCATAGTTAAGTAACAAATTGACGAAGAAGTCATATTAATTATCATAGTTAACTCATGAACTATATGATGTAAAGAACATGTCATTGCAGTTACTGTTTTAGTGCATCTATGCATGTATCAGGTGAGATTTAGTGCATCTGTGCATGTGAAGTTGACCCCAATGCCTGAAGAAGAAGCAGCTGCAGCTGCAGGAACAATTTAACTAAGGCTCCTAGATAAGTAGAGCTGAAACACTATGCCAACTACAGCGGGTTAAAAAGCTCAATTTGAACATGTTTTCAAATTTATCATATCGTAAACCGTACTAACTGAAAAAACTTGATATGTGCTAACCCACTATATGAACTATGAACTATGCAAGATCAAATATTTGGTCATGGAAACCTTTGCTTTCAACAAAGTTTATAGATCAAATCTTGCACTCATTTGCTTGCCAGCCAAAATATGAAGAAAGAAAAAGAAAACTAACTTTTCACATTTGGAGGCCCTAAGATCATACAGTTTTTTTCCTAGCACAACTGTCAGCCTCTTCTAGTCTTCGCCTTTTTAACCTTTCTGAGCGAAAATTAATGAACAAAAAGCGGAAAAAAGACCCTTTTACATTTAGTTTTGAAATGTATGTACAAGAAAGACCTATTTGCTGTGGTGGTTGTCCATCTCCAATTTAGGATCTCAGAATACTTCAGGAAGTGCCCTGCCTTCAAGAAATGACTTGAATAGAACAAGTGATCTCTCTGGTTGAGAGAAAGGAACTTCATGAGCAGCTCCTCTAACGGTGGCAAATGAAAGAATATTATCATACACTACAGTCCATCCACCAACCTAAAATGGGTAAAAAAGAGAGAAGAAAATGAACTTTTTGATGAAAGTAATATTAAAATTATCTCTGTCATTTTACATAATAGATCAAACTAAACTTTACCTGCTGCCCTGCAAACCAAACTCTATAGGGTACAGTTGTGTTCAGCCCCATCCGTTTTGCTAGTTGATGTACGACGGTGCGGCTTCCAGTCAATGGAACGACAGAATCTTGATCCCCGCTATTGTCAAAAATTACACGTTACACTACAATTTTGAATTATAAGAGAGATTTCAAGAAGATCTACTTACTAGCATTGGTGTTAGATGTTACTCTGCTAATATTACTGCGATTATAATATCAGGTTGTACTGTATATGTACCTGTAAATTAAGACTGGAATTCTCTCCTTGACAAGCAATCCTACTATAGAGATTGTTGGTATCTCTATGTCAAGTAATTGATAATCCAGAATGCTGTGGCAGCACAAGGAAAATATTAGTGAATCCTCGAAAAATAGGTAGACCTTTAAAGGTGCAACTACAGAACTTATAGTTTTGATACAAATTCCTTTTGAGTTTAATTGTAGCTAGTGGTTCGATGCGGACTTGTATGTCTAGCATTCTAGAGCTATGAAGAAACATTTTCATTTATTTAGCTAATCTATTTGAAGGCATTATCTGTTCTTTAGATAATGTCGCAAAAAGCAGATTCTCTTGTGCTCTATTTAGGGAACTTACGAGACTACAATATGCTAAGACTGTTTTAATAAGATCAAGTTTTTTAATTGACACTGTATTATGCTATTAGTCCCTTTTAGCATAGCAAGAAATACTGACTTGCTGCAAACATCCCATCTGCGAACTCCAACAAGCTTGGCATGAAGAGCCCTTCTAACATCTTGTCGGTTTAAGTAATTGACAGTTTTATCGTCGATGCAGACATCTATCTTCTCAGCATCAGCGTTTTCCTAGTGATTAGTATCAGTAAAACATAGTCAATATAGTTCGATAAGACATTGGAGAAGCCTAACAAAATAAAACTCCGAGAGTATTAAGATATGAACACAGTTTAAGCAATGACTTACTTGGGGAGATATAATTTTCGATTGAGAGAGCACTGATGAGAGACAGACATCCAGGGTAACGTCATATTTATCAACGAATTTACTGGTTTCTCTACTTACTAGGCTCATGACTCTTGAACACATTGGCGATACGTTGTCCCTGTAGTACTCACTCACGTAACGAGAATAATTGCAAAAAGAAGTGAACATTCTGTATGTGGAATCTGATATTAGGCCATGAGACCAGAAATATTCAGCCCTTGAGTTGAAGTCAGTCGCGAATTCCAGAACCGGATTCCCCAACTGCCATGACATGAGAGAAAAAGAATAGGATTAAACAAGAACTAATTTTTTGATCTCGAATAAAGTTGTATCTGTAATGGGTCACGGGTTTGAGCCGTGGAAGCAGCCACTAATACTTGCATTAAGTTAGGCTGTCTACGTCACACCCGAGAGGTGCGATCCTTCCCCGGACCCTATGCTTTGTGCACTGGGCTGCCCAAGTACTACAAACATCATGCATTTCATCAAATAAAACTCATTGTTAACTTAATCCTACAATTTTGGATTGGAAATGTGAATTGATAAATGAATTCATTAGGTGATACTCACTGCAACTCCTTTCAGATTGAACAACTTTTTCTTCTGGTTAAGCTCAATCATGAGCTCGGCAAGTTGAGGTACATAATGGCCTGTAATCAACATACCAAAAATATGAATAACCAAGAAAAAGAATGAAAATTAAAATATGTTAGCCCGCTACGGTACTTAGGAATTTCATGTTAATTAATGTGTCCAAGAAATGGTTACCTGCATAACTCTCCCCAGTTAAAAATAAATTGCTGTTTCTATATTGTGGGAATTTGTTGAACCAGCGTTGTAAGAAAACAACATTGTCCCTAGCTTAAAAACATAATGAAACAAAAGTGTAGCAGCTTTAGGACGTGTAGAAAAATATAGAGCAACTAACAAGTGAAAATTCACAAAGATAAATCAGTAGCTTTCCAGTATCCTTATCAAAGTTAAAGCTGCTTTGCTTTTCCTTTACACCAAAAAGAAAAGCTATTTAACTACTCTAATCAGCACAAAAAGAATGGTGATGGGCATCACATGCTCATTATAGAAAAGATTAAAAGAAACAACAAAAAGAGCAAGCTTTTGGAGATCAACTTTTTAAGTTAGAATAAGAAAATATCAACGTGCAATCCATGTTTAATGCAAATAAACAGAATGAAACTATAGTTTTAAGTAGCTAACTACCTGTTGTCTCATCATTAACTGTCTCATATGAAGATGTATTAGTTGAATAAGAGAAGCCAACACCAATTGGAGACTCCAAATACAACATATTTGCCTCTGCAATATTTCAAGAAAAGAATCATTTCTGCTGCTTAGACTGAAGATACCAAAGTCATTTACACCAACAACAAATTTAGTATAATCCCACGGGTCCGGGAAGGTAGTGTGTACGCAGATCTTACTCCTAACTTCCTACATTTAAGAAGGCAGAGATGATGTTTCTGGTAGACCCTCGACAATACCAAAATTATTTTAAAAAGGGCCCCGGGAAAGGCCGAAACACAAGGGTCTATTCTACACGGCCTTACCCTGCATGCATATTTGTAAAACTTTATTTTCACTGCTCGAACCCGTGCACTCCTGGTCACAAAAGGAACTTTACCGATTACGGCTAAGGCTCCCCTTCACCAAAATCAACGAGGAAAAAAAAATAATGACAAAATTCCTTGAATACAACAAGATTCACCTTTGTTCCAGCTGTACTCATTCTTAACAAGAACTTGTCCATTTGGTCTAAAAGGACCATTCTCAGAGAATGCACCTACACCTAAAGAAGAACAACCAGGTCCTACAAAAACAAATGCAAATACTCAAGTTTGAAACTTTATCAAGAAACCAAATGGCAAAAATTCTGATATACCTCCATTCAACCACAAAACCAAAGGCTTAGAAGCTGGATTTATTTCTGCTTCAACAAAGTAATAAAAGAGAGCTCTTTGTTTCTTATCATCAACAGTAACATAGCCTGAAAATTGTTGAAATCCCACTTGTGGTTGTCCAGGCAATAGTATTATTTTGTCTGGATGAGGAAATCCATTCCCAATTCCCACAAAAGCGCAAAGAAGAAAGAAGAAGATAGATAATGACATTGCTTTTGAATTTTGCAAGTTAGTGCTGGAAACAAGAAAAGGAGCTAATTGAGTGAATATGGTGTGAGCTAATAGAGTTGAGCTATATACTGTGGCTTAGTGGAGGACAGAAACAGAAAGTCATGGACTTAATAAGTGGAGGGTATTAAACAAATAGCATGCCTAATACAATTTAACAGTATTATAATCAAAATGTCATATTTTCTTGTCTGTAAGCATGAAAATGTTGAGCAGAGAGGGACATGTACTAGAGACCAAAATGACCAGAGAGATAAATTGTAGAAATTCTTGATAATTAGCTGGTCCCCATATTGTCTAGATTGGTTTTATCAGCAGATTTAGCACTCACCAAAGCAAAGAGGGGTTGTTTTCTACAAGAAATGTGAAAGTAGAGGGTGGGGACAATGGAGACCCAAGGCATTTGCTTTTGAATTTAGACTTTGTTCTAAGTTTAGTTTCCCAATAAATGTATACATGTAAATGAAAAATCAGTATATACTCTGTCACTTAGGTAAAGGTATGTTTCTTTCTCCAGAGTAGCTTTACAGTATTACTATCAATGTCTCAGTAAATGTGAGAAAATGACCAGAATAATTGTTATGTCCAGTGAGACAGAAGAATCTTTTTTAACTTCATCTTTTAGAAAAAATTATACCCATCTAAACAATAACAACATATTCATTATATTCCTACAGTGTGAGATCTGAAAAGAGTAATGTGTACAGAAATTTTACTCGTACCTTCTGGAGCAAGAGATATTATTTTCGATGGATCCTCGGCTTAAAAAAACCAATTCACATCATGTTTGAAAAAAAAAAAAACAGTAGTGAAAAAGCCATACGAAAATAATAAACGCAAGAACAGTTACAACAAAAAAAACGAAACAATAAGAAACATAAGGGAAACAACATATAGTAATAAAAATTGAAGGCTAAGATAATACGAGAATAACAATAATAATAATAATAATAATAATAATAATAATAATAATAATAATAATATGGAAAACACAATACTACAAAATCATCATGTCACTTGAAACAAGTATTGGAGTTTCTTTAATGGCTTGGATATGAAAAGTCTTTCTTTTTAATTAGAATTCTACCTATATATTCTCAATAAAGTTAATGATGTACTATTAGTGAATTTAATTTATTATAATATGTTATCTTAAATCTATAACCGTTTAACAATAGAAGCAACAATATCTGGACAAATAAGACGTGAAAAAATATTTTGTACTTTACAGGGCAGTAGTTGAACATTGGAAATTGAGAAATGATCTAGTTAAATTAATAAAAAAGGTGGATCATGCCATATACTCCCAAATCTAAAAGAGCAGAGTCTAAACATTATCTTTATGTACTTATTAGGTTGAAGGCTAATTATAGTCTTTGAACTTTGTTCGAAAAGGGTGTGTTATAATAATGAGGTATCCAAAACCATCATGATTTTTCACAATGCTTTTCACGCACTCAGAAAAACCCCATTATAGCTTGCTTCTAAACAGGTCCCCCCCTCCCCTCCCCCCTCTTCTGAAATTAACAGAAAGGAACCTTTACAAAAGTTGCATTTTCTTCAAATTTCCTTTTTCCCACTTGCTCAGCTGCCCAAAGAAAAATAACGAAATCCTAATGTCCTACCTCTTCCCCCAAAAACAATTGGCAAGACTTACCTTTGTAGACCTTTTGATTGAAATCAAAGCGTAACATAACTTACATGATATTAACTCAATTTCTAGGGAGAAGTATGTTAAGGTAGCTTACTATTTGCGTGAACGTGGTGTGCTTGTTACTCATGCGCTGCACTAGAATATTAAACTTATTTATTCCGCCTTAAATTTTTTATTAAAAAAATTGACAAAATGTGAGAGTTAATGGATCGCATTGACTATAAATTATGTGAGTTATGATCACACTACATTGTTGAAAAAAATGGAACATAATTACTTTCACACAATCTTACAACTTTAGTAATAAATTACTAGCTGTTAACACAAAGTCAAAGAGACATTGAGTTTTCTATTTTCTGCTAGCTTTAACCTTCGCTTACCAAACCTTGAAATAAGTCACCTAATCGTGCGACAAATTAAAAGTCTAACTAACCAATTAAATATATAGGAAACGACCAATGAAACTAGTCTTTAGCGCCTATAACCACGCCGCTCACGCCGTCGACAAGATTAGCTTTTCCATTTGTATTCATACAATTTACAGTACTTTTTTGTTTTGTTCTATTATCTCGTAAAAACTTATCGCAAGGGTATTTTGGAATGAAATGGATCTAAATAAGACAAAATTAATGGATATAACTCCAATGGGTGAGATTGGGGCTTAGCGGGTTGATATGTTAACTTAATTGTCGTTTAATCCAATCCATCAAGTATTTCTCACTTTGTGACAAATGAGAAATGCCTGCTTAGCTGCTACTTTGATTTGACTATGTTAAAGGGCCAACTCGCTTTTCTCCTAATTTTCCTAGGCCTACGTTCCAAAATTCTCTTAAACTGTACGCATTATAAAGTTATCACAAGTTGCTTCTTGTGAAAATTACGTATTGCTGTAGGTTATTTTGAACTTCATAATATAAAAAAAGCTACGACTATTAAATACACATAACTTAAGCTAATCGCAAATATTCTTTCATTTACCGTACAAAAAGGTATTCCGATCATTTTAATTTAAATATAAGGCTATTTATTTAGGAAAACAAAATAGTACTAAATATTCATAAGGAAAATTGGCGTGGTTGGTAAAGTTGCTATTATATGATCAGGAGGTCACGGGTTCGAGTCGTGAAAACAGTTTCTTGTACAAATGCAAGGTAAGGCTATGTACAATAGACCCTTGTGGTCTGACTTTTCTCTTGACCCCATACATAGCAAGAGCTTAGTGCACCAGGCTGTCCTTTTTTAGTCAATCAAATATCAAATTTATTCTAATGTTAGTCCTTGTAATATTTCTTTAAGTACATTTAGTCTTCAATTAATTAAAATATGCACTTTTGATCCTCTACCTGTGAATCTTCATAAATTTAATGAATTACTAACCATTACATAATTTAATTACTCATTTGTCATGTTAAGTTTATCCTATTAATTCATTTATAAGAGAAATATAATTCTAAAAATAGTCTAAGCATAACACATTTTCTATATGACGGAGAAAAAAATACATATTTTAATTAATTAAACATTAAATGTACTTAATCATATATCAAAGAATCAAAATTTAAATTTATCAATAATTGAGAGACCAAATACGCTATTATCTCTATTATCTCTAACCTCACCATGGTGATGGAGACTTAAGTTTCCACCCCAAGAAAAAATCTTTATTCTTTATTTTCTTATTTTTCTTTACGGCCTTACTTCCTTAAACCGAATATATATAACCTGATAAAAGTAGAACAAATTTTAAAAATAATCTATCTACCGCACTTCTAATTTTAAACCTTTTCTAATCCAGAATCACTCCAGTATGCAATGTTTTTAAATTTGTTTAATACAAATTTTAACAACCTAGCTATACTTCCTTTCAAAATTAAAACATATGCAAGAAAACACCTAGATTTTGGGTGTAAAAATTTCAAATAATTATCTGGTGATAAATATTTCAAAGGGAAAAAATTAGAAATATCCGGATTTATAACTCATAATTGAAAAATAGGCACAAGTTTGAAAGTAATCAAAACTTAGCCACTTTTTTATGTAAAGATAAAATCTGAACAAAAACACAATTAAAAAATCAAAAAAATTCCAGCATAATATGCTGGAGTTCGAATTTTTTACATATGAGCTTCCAGTATAATGTGCTAAAATTTCATAATGTACTAGAGTTCCAACAATATATGCTGGAAGTTCATACATATGAGCTCCATAATCCAGCATATTATGTTGGAACTTTTCGTGTGCTGGAGTTCCAACATAATATGTTGGAAGTTTATACGCAGTAGCTCCATAATCCAGCATATTATGCTGGAACTTTTCGTGTTTCAGCAAAATAGTGGTTATTTTTCATTGACTTTACAAATGCTGGCTATTTTTTAATTACCGGTCCGAAAACTGGCTAGCTCGTGCTATTTTTATATATTTCAAAATAAAAATGATTTGGGCCGAATGCGGATAAACGAATTGGGCCTTATTATTCAAACTGGGGGAATTATCACTTTTTCCCTTCAAAACTCACTAGCCTAAAACCATAAAGGCCCATCTTTAATTTACGCGCGATCTTGTTATTCAGCTAAACTTCCCCATTTTCAAATTAGCTGCGAACTCGTTTCTCCGGCGAAATTGACGTAAGTTCCCTTCTTTTTTTCTTTCTCCACCTTCAGCTAGATTTTTTCTTTCAATTCCTTCAGCTAGATTTCCTCTTTAGTATTCCTCTAGAGCTAAAAACCGTAGTCCATTTCTAGAAATGATTTGATTTTGCTTGTTAATGAAGAAGTGCATTGGCAAAATTATGGAATTTAACTTAATTGTTAAATACTGTGTCTAAAACTTGGAGCGTACATCAATTTCTATTTTCTTCAGCCTTGGAATGTACTGCTGTTTCCATTTTGTGTAGTTCCGATGAGAGTAGTCCTATTCTTCTTCTTAGGGGATCAGAATTGCAATTTCTGTTATTTTTGTAACGATTTTGGCCATATTTTTGTCTCTGCATTGATCCGTAGCTTGTTCTGATGAAAGTTTTAATTATTTAATGACACTGATACATAATTTGGTGTTTTCTATTTTTAGTTTCACGGCTAAATTCAGAGCTAAACTCTGAATGTTTCTACAATATCTGATATAATTGTGTTTGTTTGTTTCATTGGCATATTAACTAGTTTGCATAACTTATCAAATATATACTCATTTTGCTAGTTGGATGTCAATGATATAATTTGGAAGAAATGATCTCCTATGACTATTTACAATTTGAAAAGAAGAAAATGATCCAACAAAGATTTACTGTGTTATATTATACCAATCTCCTACTAATTCCACATTTATAATGTGCCATATAACTGACCTCCCGCTATAATTTGTGGATTTCTTTTTAAAATAATTTCCTTTTGGGAGAGGATTTAGTAACTAAATATTCAATTTGCTTAGTCAAGTATCAGCATATACATATCAAATAAATGCACAAGCATGTGAGATATATCACAAATTATGTTTGACATAGTTTTCTTATTTGTTCTCTTGTTTATTGACAATTCTTTATACGTGGCATATTTGTCCAGTTTCTGCAATTACAGATCAAGAATGGAAATAGAAGTTGCTGATCTCACGAATAAGCGCATGAAACCTTCTGTACGCCCTCTATCCACCTTAAGTTTTTTGAATACTATGATATTTTTCCTGACAGATGGTAATGTGCTACTAGGTGGCAGATAATGAAACAACAGAGAATGATATCGAAGTAGCAAAGGATGCAGAAGAAGAAAATGCTTTGATCCCTGTCCCTATGGCTTCTGAACAGATGGAGGTGGAGATTGCCAATATTCTTGAAAAGATGAACCATTTTACTCAGCAGGTATATATACTAACTGTTATATCTCATATAGCTTGAAGTGGTAATATGTCAAAATATAGGACAAAGTGGTTGAAAGCCCTGCCTAATTCAGTGTATGATGGAATTTTGATATTGTTAAAACAACGTTGAGCATTTACGTTTGCAAACGTGCCTGTGAAACTATTGATTTGCTATCGTGCCACATGTCTATATCGTTGACATCCTTCTTGTTATCAATTTGAGAAGGTATCTGAATTGCTGGAATCGGGGAAGTCCATGCTTAAGGAACTGGGTAATGAATTTGAAGAACGATTGATTCAGTAAGTGAAAGTTAAGCAAGTAGTTAGACATGAATTGCCCTGTTTGCTGAACCTTATTGTTTGCAGAATACACAAGGAACAGATGGAAAAGTGGCAAGAAGAGATTAAGGAACTGCGCTTGCTTGACACAGCAAATGAAGAGGCTGAAGCTCTGTTGCTTAATGCTAAATATCTACTGCAGAATGTCCGTGGTGAATCCTGAGCTTATGCCGTAGTTGAAGGTAACTTTCCAAGAGGTAAGTTGTCCATAGTTTGCTGGGTAATTGACATTTTCTGCACCTAAGTTCTCAGGAAATAGTAATAAAAACGTTTTCATGTTCCACAGGCGCAGAAGAATACATTAAAGGATCTTCTTTGATAAAAAGCTGCTTACTTAGTTTACCATGTGACAAAAATACAACCTAAAGAACTTGGTGATGGTTCATCATGATGCTGGATATAATAAATGCATAGCATCACGTATAGCTTTTTAAGTTTCTACTTCAAAAATTACACGTAATATTGCAGTTTGTGAGGGGAACTCTTTGATGCAATATATAGTTGAAATGCTTTTTTTCCAAGATAACATTCTTCTAACTTTGTCACCAATCTGATGTCTTATGCCATATATGCAGCCACACTGAATTGTTTATAGCAGGCTGGATATTCTTATACTCCATATTTTTTCCTCTCTCCACGTATTTCTTGAATCTGCACGAATATGGGATCTGGGGAGGGTAGAATATACACAGACCTTAACCCTACTTTGGTAAATGAATATAAAAACTTTAAATTGATTAATCATATGTTTCAGTGTTTAACTGGTCTAGTAGAGGGCCCTTAGTGAATAAGGGCAAATGTGAATATATGTTACAAAAAGGTAACCTTGAAGGTATTTTTGTTCGCAACTTCTAATGAAGGACAAAGTTAAGCGTGAATGGTAGCAAATTTGGACCTTGTTCCGTTTCCTTTCTTGCCTAAAGAAGAAAAAAAAATCAGAAAGAAAGAAAAGAAAAAACTTCAGGCAACAAGTAAGATCGTGGCTGTCACCTGAAGTATCTGTGTACCAAGAATGGTAACTATACTTGTTCATGATAAGTTTCTTAAAGAATATTGTGAGCTTTTTGAAGTTAAGTTGATGCACAAAATACTTTCTATTTGCAATTCTGTGGTGCTTTCAGCTATTACCATGATTTCATCTTCTTACTTAAAGATGCAAAACAAGTGATTTTTTCAGATGAAAGTACAAGAAAAGAAAAGGAAAGTTAACAATCAGTAGGAAATAAACAGAGTTTTTCTCTGCTTTCAGCCAGAGTCTAAAATTGTCAGCTTGAAATTCCGCTAATTCGAACCACACCGTTCAATCTCCACAAAACTTTTAGAAAGAGGGGATGGACGAACCAAACTGACAGTCCAAATTAAAGAGGAAGCAAAGCAGGGAAAAGAAACTTCAATAAAAGATAAAACTAGAGGATCATGACCATCAAAATACTTACAAAAATCATATTTATGGAAAACTAAATCTAACCAATAGACCCTATTGCATGACCTGTACTTCTAAGCTAATGAACTGTCAACTTCTAGTTGTCGCCGACGGAGATGGGTTGGCCGGAGTTTAGACCAAGGCGTGATCTCGAGTGTTGCCTGGTCATGACAACCTCCCTTGCTAGAATCATTTTCATCTCTGGCTGTCTCAGGGACCAGTCAATGACATGGTGTTTGGACTCTTCCTGCTTAATCTTCTTCACTTGGTTGTGGACAAGATAATCACCCTCATAGTTTTGTTCCAAGAATCTGTCTTCTTTCTTTGCCATGTTGCTCTTCTTCGTCATCTCCTCCATATGAACTGACCAAATAAGTAGAGTCTATTTTGTATGATAAAGGACTTTGATGTGTTGTTTATTAGGACTTAGGAGTAATATATATTTATTGGGTTTGGCCTCCAACTCCCAACTCACGACCAACCCCAGGTGGGAAGAAACTTGGTCTTGCGAATCAGAATGTGGAACGTGCTTAATTTAATGCGAATTAAATGGAAAGTTCAGAGTTAAGACGACTGTTTAAGACCATATACACTTGTACAGGATTATTTGACCGAAGATTAAGCTACTGACCACACACGTACTCGTCAAAATTTGCTTCATCATTATCATGTTTTGGATAAGTAGTAAAAACGTGAAAAATATTATCACGTTTGAAAATGGGTAAACAGTTAATCTTTTATCTATCATTATATTTTAATCAGTTGTAGCAACTTAGTTATATATATTTTTTCTATCTTATTAACAACTTGTTTGGATGGTTGTTATTGTATTGTATCAACAAGTATTGTATTTTTAAATGTAATATTTGTTTTGATTCTTACTTAAATTTTTTTATATCGTATCGTTAGATCCGTCCTTACATAATGACGAAAAATATTACTTTATGTAACGACTGATTTGGTGTGTCCGTGTCGTTACCTTATTTTTTCCTCTCATCTTGTCCTTTTTCATTATTAAATAATCCTCTTTTATCCTTTATCCTACCTTCTCATATAATAGTTCTATCTTACCTTACTTTTTCTTGTAATATTTCAAGTTTATTCTTTATATTGTCACAAACAATACGATCCAAATATAGTAGATATCAAAACGATACAGTACAATTCAATGCAGTACAATACAATACAATACATTATGAGCAATACATTAACAACCATCCAAAATGTGAAAAATAGATGTGAGTTCTAATTGTTTGTTAAATAATTTAACACTGTACATTGTTTTTTATTATCAACGCTTTAAAGTTAAACCATATCGACTGTCGTATCCTCACAACTAAATTGTTCTAGTACCTTTCTTTAAGCTTTTCGCATAGCTAATGGTCAATTTGATACCGTTTATTTCATATTAAAATGCTGCATTAGGAGGGTACAATGGTTTTACCATTTTAAACAAACATGCCTTTTAGAAACTCGGTTTGTGTGAGTTTTATGAAGTATAATTCGTATAAAATTTGGATAAGAAAGACGGTTACGGTATATGACGATCAATAAAAAGACATAGTCAAATTATAATAAATCTTTTAATGACGACAAGTTAAGCTTATAGTTACCTATTCGTACTTTTGGAATTCATAGATTATAATGTTTTGGTGTTTGATGATGGTTTGATTTCTTTGCTTTTCACGTCTGTAATTTTAAACGTGTTTGTGAACATCTGGACTGACTCGAGTCATAGGTTCGGTTGACTTTGGTCAAAGGCGAAGGTTCTATGATAGTATGATTTGACCATCTAGTTTGGTATATTCTTCGAGGAGTAGATTTTTCTTAATTCACAATCAAAAAGAGGAAAATCTTCACTTCTAGAACATGATTCAGATTTCAGATTACCTTTTAATTAGCAACAGTTCAAATATGAAATTGACATAATAGTGGTTTTGACTAATTAGTTTCGTTGGTGGCTATAAGTTCTTCGCATTATTAACACTAAAAAACAGCAGTTTAACTTTTATACATTGTGTAAACTATTTATAACATGTGGGATTCTAAATCTGAATAATAAAAGTTATGTATTATTATGGATGTGTAACTTTTTTACAACCTCAACATATATAAATTAAATTTTATTACCATGAATCAATAATCATAATTGTTTGGTGTATGAATTATTATAGATGTGTAAATTTTTTGACAACATCAGCATATATAAGTTAAATCTTATTATCATGAATCAATAATCAAGATTGTTTGGTGCATGCCATGCTTTAGCAATATTGTGAGAAGAATTTATGGTGTAGGATCACTTAAACGTTAACTGTAGATAAATTTATACCGTTAATTGCATGAGATTAGTAATATGTTTGGCCAAGTTTTTTTTTATCCAAAAGTGACTTTTTCCCTTCAAAAGTATTTGTTTTCTAAATTTGAGGTGTTTGGCCAAACTTTTATAAGGAAAATAGTATTTTTGGGTAGAAGCAGAAGCAGTTTTGAAGAAGCAAAAGCAGTGTTGAAGAAGCAAAAAATTAGCTTCTCACCAAAAGCATTTTTTCAAAAAGTACTTTTGACAAAAAATAAAAATAAATTTAAAAATATTTTTTAAAAATTTGGTCAAATATTAAATACGATTAAAAATATTTTTTAAATTAATTAATTAAATATAAATTATTTAAAAAAATAATTTTTAAAATAAACTGATTTTAGAAGCTTAGCCAAATAAACTTCTTTTTCAAAGGTGTGGAAAATGTTAAATTTGATCTGTACTTTCTCAAAGGGATGGAAGTGTGTGGATATTTCTTGGTGTGGACAGTTGGCCGGGCATGTGACTACGTGGACGGGAAGTTTATGCCGGTTAGTTTGGTAAAGGAGAGAGCGCGTGTCAAAGTGGGCAAATTTTTTTGGTTGTTTGACTACTTATTATCTGTTGATAGCGTGTGAGGTGACAACAGACGTGAACTGATCTTGAGTTTCACATTTTATTCTGTTTCCAAGTATAAATCTTATATGCTACTTAAAAATTAAAAGCAAGTATGTATCACGAACACGAATCACCACTACTGTTAGAATCCAAAATTCCAACAAAATTCACTATAAATCGAAATGACGCCGTTATCGTCAGACAAGCTAATAATAAATTACTAATTTAATTATTTATTTAATACTTTAAAATTATAAAGTTTTTTGATTGAACGGTATAAAATAAAATTTACAGCGTAAACGAAAACATTTGCACAATTACGACAACGAACAATCCGTAGAAAACCATCAAAACTCGGTGTCACAAGTGCATGAGCATTTTCTAAGGAATGTAATAATAATACAACATCTGTCCCGAATGTAATAACACAGAATAAAACAAATAATACAATGGGGACTCGATGCACTGCATTGTGGGACCTAGAATGCAGCTCACATAAAGTCTTCTCAACTGGTGGCGCCTACGCGTCAAGGTGATCATCACCGGACCTGTCAGATCTTGCACATTTAGTGCAGAAGTGCAACATGAGTACGTAAATCAACGCGTACCCAGTAAGTATTTGGCCTAACCCCGGAGAAGTAATGACAAGAGGTCGACATCAACATTTACTAGAGGTCCAAATAATTAGTATGATAATTCATAACAGATATGAAGAGTACAACTATAATGAAGTAAATCTGAAATCTCATAATTTTTTCAATTTATTCCCTTTAAAGTATAAATTCTCTAAATCTTTGTATTTTTCCTTAATGTCTCAGAACATGCCAAGTGTCAACACCAAATAAATATGAAGTACCATAAAATACCGACATAAGTGGAAAGATTAACTCGTAAATATTCGGGCTACTAACGATATAACGCACGATACTGTCGAGGTCGTTCCGCCCGATCCAGAATAACGTGTACATTGTCGAGGGACGAGCTACACGATCCATAGATGCATCTATATATTGCCGATGCGTTCAGCCCGATCCACAAGAAAAGGAAGAAAATTACCGAATTATGAGTCATGTATTTACACCACCATACATGGGTACAAAATGAATATAATCTTTACCGTTTCTCAAATAACTGGCCGACAACTCAAAGTGTTAAGGCTTGGCCTAGTATTCATATATTTATTTCTAAATCAATTTCATTTATAGCTTCAATTAATTAAACCAGCAACATGAGTTCAAACAATTCAAATATTACAGAATAAGATCCTAAGTCTACTCGGACATCAACATGCTTTAGCTACGTACGGACTCTCGTCACCTCGTGCATACGTAGCACCCACAACTAGTTGCACATAACAAATAATAACACTTGGGGGGTGATTTCCATAACCGGCTCCAAAGCCTCTCTAACACCTCAAACCGAAACCCGTCGATCCAAAACTATTCAACAATGAACAACCTGATCAAAATATATTCTAATGCCCATAATTAATCAATTTAAATAATTTTCAACTCCGCTCAAAAAGATGATAAAGCTTACCCTCGGGTCCACGTACCCCGATTCCGAAAATTTTCCAAGATAACCCATAACATCACGGATTAAAATATATAATTTATTCCTAATTCCATGTCCAATTTCGTGGTCAAATTCCAAAAATACCAATTTATAGGTTTTCTACCAAAATCTCAAATTTCTACTAATTTTTATGTTTAGATTCTTATACAAACTATGAATTTAACTTGTAATAGGTGGGTGTCACTTACCTTGTGTTGCTTGATGAAAATATCCACTTGAAGCTCTCCAAAATCTCCCCAACCAAGTGAAAAATGGAAGAAAATTGGGCCAAGTCCCTTTTTTATAAAAATCTTCATTGCCCAGTGACCCCTCGCATCTGCGGCTCCGCAGATGCAATGCTCCTCCTCGCTTCTGCAGTTGTTTCTACGAACGAAGAGTCCGCTTTTGCGGACTCGCTACTGCGGCAGCATTACCGCTTCTGCGAAGCAGCCCCCTCTCACTCTTTACGCTTCTGCGATCTATCCGCCGCAGGTGTGATTCCGCTTCTGCGGTCCACCTACTCGCTTTTGCGACCCCAGCCCCAGTCACGTCTAGCCGCTTCTGGAACCCTCTTGGCCGCTTCTGCGGCTGCACACCTGTGGCCAAAACCTCGCAGGTGCGGTTACACCAGATATGCTGCCACCAACATTTTCATAAGGCCAATTCAATCCGTTAACCATCCGAAATCCACACGAGCCCCTCGGGATCTTAACCAAATATATCAATACGTCCCAAAATACAACACGAACTTCGTCGAACTTTCAAATCACATCAAACAACGGTAAAACCACGAATCACACCCTCAATTCAAGCTTAATAACTTCAAACTTCTACGTTCGACGCTGAAACCTATCAAATCAAGTCCGATTGACCTCGAATTTTGTACATAAGTCATAATTGACATTACGGGCCTACTCTCACTTTCGGAATCGGAATCCGACCCCGATATCAAAAAGTCCACTCCCGGTCAGCCTTCCCAAAAATCATCAACTTTTCAACTTTCGCCAATTGACGCCGAAATAATCTACGGACCTCCAAATCAACATTCGGACACGCTCTAAGACCAAAATCATCATACGAACCTGTTGGAATCTTCAAATCTCGATTTCGAGGTCGTCTACTCAAAAGTCAAACCTTAGTCAATTCTTCCAACTTAAAACTTCCGAAATTAGAATTTTCTTTTCGAATCAACTCCAAACTTCTTGAAGTTCAGTTCCGACCCCATGTACAAGTTATAATTTCCGAAGTGAAGCTACTCAAGCCCTCAAACCGTCGAACAACGCGCTACAACTCAAAAGGACCGGTCGGGTCGCCACAACTACATATTCATGATTTTGCAAAATTGGTTTAAGTTTATTGTCGTAATACAACATTTACGTGATTTGGATTTGATTCTAGTTATTTTAAGATTTTATTTTCTATCCTAAATCAATATTTTTTTTCAAACTTTCAAGTGGCGTCGACATAGCGTGTATATGTATATGTCTTTTAAAGAAAATATTTGTACATATTAAATAAATTTTCTTTCCACAGAATAAAACATATCAAATTTAATGAAATTCCGAGGTTTTCTGCCATATATAATTCAAGCATCCATTGTTGGTGGACTGCACAAATTGGTACGTGGAGCTCATGACATGTCAAAATTGACTACGTTTCTCCGTCTGATTGGCTTCAACAAGAGAAGTGGCTTACCCAACAATGCTCCCGCAAATTTGGATAGAAAAATAGAAATAAAAAAAGAGTTGGTCGAGTCCTAAGCTTTTGCGTTTAAAAGTTTGTCACGCAACTTTGATTAACCCATATTCAACGGTAGAAAAGTTCCACCTTCATATTTCCAAATTCCTTATTTCGAAAAACAACCCAATACAAACGTCCCTATGCCTAATTGAGGGCTTTAATGGTTTTCAATTGAGAATTTCAAAACAAAAGAAAGCTTTGTGGTCCAAAACCAAATTTCAATGTGGACACAGCTAAAGTCCAAAACCCTTTTTCAGGACGCATCATTTGATGTGTGCTGAGAATCAATAAGCTTAATTCTTCACGTAACAAGCATAGGCTTAGGCTTGTTCATATGACTTGGGCTTTTACCATTCTTTTCTTTTTATTCGTAAAAGTTGTATGGGGCGTCCTATTTGATCGCTCCTTTTTAACTTGTATCTGCTATGTTTTTTTGTTTGCGTCGGTATTTATATTTTGTTAAAGTATTTTAAAAAGATGATTTTACCCTTCTTTAGTAAAAGAGTACTTTCTCTCCAAGACTACCTTCTTTAGCACTTAAAGATCCTAAAACACCTAAAGCACCTAGAATATGTAAAATTCTTTCAGTCCCTGTTGTTGTACCTACAAAACTAGAGGAGAGATAATATGAGTTTCGAGATTGGTTTAACTATCGTGCTTATTGGAAGGGGAACCGCGATTTGAAGGGTTTAATTGTAACTTTCTTGACTCCTACACAACAGGAGAAGCCGAATAATGGTACATTTCGGTATATCATGGCTATGGAGAATTTCCATTGCAGCATGAAGTTGGTTCATTGTTTGATTCTTTCTCGCGTATTCACCAATGATCGAGATTCCATTAGTTTCAAGATTTTTGTCTGTGATGTGTCGTTCAGCCTTGAAGACTTTTACATTATGTGCGGTTTGAGGATCACAACACATAATATTGAAAAACCAATTAAACGAGAGAGTATGATTCTGAAGCGCTATTTTGGGAAGTCTAAGGGTGTGACTTTGAAAGACATTCGAGAGTATATGATACGAAATCAAATAAAAATGGATGATGTGAATATCAAACATGTATGCGAGAGTGATGAAGATGCTGTGAAGCTTATGGAAATTCTTATTGTGGAGTCTATTTTGTTCGGAAAAAAGAATGAATCAACTGTGTTGGAGGAGTATGCTGCTATTGTTGAAAACGATGAGGCTTGCGTTAATTATCCTTGGGGTAATGCATCTTATGAGAAGCTTATTACCTCAATGAAAATCCAACTGAGTATACTGTAGGCGGATTTCCATATCCATTATGTGTTTGGTTCTATGAGCGCTTCCTAGATATTCGGGACAAGTATTTAAAAGATGAAGACTACCTTGATGTCCCTCACGTTCCCAGGATGTTACATTATCAATCTTTGGGAGAGCCTAAATTTAAAAAATTTCACGCGGATTACTTCAGTAATCATGGTGTAAGTTAATATTCTTTATTATTATTATTATTATTTTTAATGTATTTTGTTAATATGTTGACGTATCAGTTTTATCTTATTTTTTCTAATATACTTTTTTGTATTAAACAGAAACACCGGACATTTAGAGTATTAGAGATAATTCCTACCGAAGAGGAATCGAATTCGATGTCTTTAATTGGACAATTACCATGCAGCCGCATTCGTTCGAAGGTACTGAATCCGGTTCCTTAAACTGGTGAATCACCATGTAGTCGGAGTCGATCAAAAGAAACCAATCGCACTCCTGTAATTGGAGAATCAGCTCGTACCCAGGGTCGTTCTAAACGTTCTACAACGGCGTTTGATGATGAATTAGATAACACAATATGCAATATAAGGTTTTTTTGTGTTTAATCTGAAGTTTTTCATACTATTTTTGCTTAATTATAGGATGTTTTATGTGATATTTTTGTTCTGTATTTTGCTCAACTTCAGCATTATTTTTTGAGCTAAAGTTTTTGTTCTGTGTTTTGTAAAATTACAATATGTTTTGTCTGCAGTTTTTGTTCTGTTTGTGATGAACTTTAGCTCTCTAGGAGCTGAAGTTTTGTTTTGTGTTTTGTAAAAGTAAAGTATGTTTGTCTGCAGTTTTTGTTTTGTTTTTGATGAACTTCAGCATTCTTGGAGTTGAGGTTGTGTTCTGTATTTATAAAACTACAGTATGTTTTGGCCAAAGTTTTTGTTCTGTATTTGCTGAACTTCAGTATTCTTAGAGCTGAAGTTTTGTTCTGTATTTGCTGAACTTCAGCATTCTTAGAGTTGAAGTTTGTTGTGATGTTTTAATTTCTATACTAGAGGGTAACGAGGGAGGTTAAAAATTATGCAACAGAAGAAAGGCAAATGATCGCAAAAGAAGTTGTTCAAGAGTTTCGACGGGACGAGCGATCTGCTATTGTGGACAAGGTTGTGAAAAAAGTCAAGGTAAACTTATTTACAGAGAAGACTCTTTTCCTGCTAATGTTATTCTTTTATTCATAATAATCATTGTTAGTAATTTTTTATAGTAATATTGTGATAAGAAGTTTAAAAAATCGTTTAAGATTGTGAACAAGTTAAAAGGAAGAGATGATGGCGATGCAGATTTTGAATTCATGAACTATCGACAATATGATAGGATGAACGATTCTTTCGAACCTCAATTTGATATTGATGATGGTCATGATGGACTGCATAAAGTCGCAGATGAAATGTCAGAGGTGAGGAAGCAGCTCTTGAGGCCACGTTCAAGTATTCGAGCAAGTTCAATATGTTGAACGACAAGTTGAAGCAGAATGCTCTAGTGTTGATAGACTGAGCAAAGTTTTTGGATATGATAAACAGTTATCAACCGAGAATGTAGGAAGAAAAACAGGTGCAGATGATGAAGTTGTCGATACTGAAGAACATGTACCGACTTGTGCTTTGGATAGTCCTATTGCAAAAGGCAATGTGTCTGCAGATTCAGATGATGACAGTTACTGATGAACACGCACCGAGTGATGTGGGTACTCCTATTGGGCAAGGCAATGCGTTTGCGGAAGCATTAGCTATTTGCTAAGAACTTTTAAGTACTGTGACACAGGAAGTTGTCACTATATATATATATATATATATATATATATATATATATATATATATATA
>MCJB01051856.1:28059-61934 GCA_002018475.1 Nicotiana obtusifolia
TATATATATATATATATATGTACATATACATATATTTTAGGTCATTGATTCTCCCCTATGAATATGCAGTGGAAGTTGAAAATAGTGGTGCTTCAATTGATATGACTCAAAAACTCTCCGATGATGCTGCATTGCATGAAGATAGAGCCGAGAGAATCCTTCCGCAGAACACTCCAAGGCTCCCCGATGATGCCGGACCATTGAATGAAGCTGGAGCTGCTGAGATCGACAAAGATATGCAGTCTGGCGATAGCGCAGTGGAAGACAAACGTCAAGGTATTCTATACATCACGAATTTATTATATTTGATCCAAGTATTTATTTTCAGTTTGAAATTTTACATACTTTTTTTATTTTTTTTGCTTTTTGATGATTGTTCAGAAAAACTCGATGCAACCGAAAAAGAAATTGGTGAGCTCATTCAGGTATATGAAAAAGGAGAAATACATCTCTTTACACCTGTTAGCTCACAGACCGGTGTGTGGTGTCTTTGTAGTATTTTTAAAATTTAGACAGTATTATATAATATTTTTTTCGCATGAAGATATAGTCATATCTGAGGCTAATGCAAGGGATTCGTTGGTGTGCAAACACTATATGTGTCGCAACACTTTGACCAGGTAGTTATTTGCTGTAATTCGATTACAAGGTATGTTTTTGCCTAATGTGTGTTTGTATCAGTTGTATTTATGTATATATTTTCCTTGTTTTTTTGCAGATCTCTTTTGATGCATCATAACTTCTTCCAAATCCTAAGAGAATGAAGGTGTCCAGTTCTCCTAATGTTTTGCGTGACACCAGTGATATCCCCAACTTCAATTTATGTTTTCGCTGGGTAGTACACAAGAGACTAGTTCAGAAGCTAATTCTGCTACTGTTGTTGGTGGTGAAGAGAGACAAGAACATCATGAACAATAGGGAGTTGGTTAAGGATCTGCCCTTATGGCTGCGAATTTTTTCCCTTCTGCTGAACCACAACAGTTAGTTGCGACTGAGCAGCAGGAACAACAAGCAAAAAGAAAACCAGCTAAAGTAGGAAAAATGATTCGTATGGAGAGTATTTGGCTGAAATCTCCTACATTAGATACATCTATGGTTCGTTCCATTCGACCCTCGGCAGTGCGCATATTATGATGGTCGGGCCATACGCCTCGGCGGGATTATGTACCACATTCTCATGGGAACGGTCCATTCGCCTCGGCAATAAAATAGATGTATCTATGGTTTGACAATGTTATGATGGATCGGGCCGTACGCCTCGACATTTATATAAAATACTCTTATGAAATCGTGCGTAATAATTGGCAAGCAGCCAGCATATCTGTGAGCTTTTCCTGATTGAACTGTGACGACCTATCTGGTAATGTCCCTTATATATATATACTCCGATTGAGGAGGTAGCTACTAGCTGAGAGTTTGAGTTGTTGCTGAGAGGAGGATTGTACCACGTATTATATTTGTTACTTTTCTTATTTTCTCTGATTCACATCTGTTTACTTCTACTGTATCTGTCTTATTGAACCACTAGTAAGTGTTGATGTCGACCCCTCGTCACTACTTCTCTAGGGTTAGGCTAGATACTTACTGGGTACGCGTTGAATTACGTACTCATACTACACTTGCTGCACTTTTTGTGCAGGTACTTATATGTCTGGTAGTCTTTTGGGTGCAGAGATGCGGCCATTGAGGGAAATTTAGCGTGAGCTGCATTTCACGTTACAATCCGCAGCCTACAGAGTCTCCATCAGCGTTATTTATATTTTAGTGTCTAATTTGTATTCTAGATAGATGTCGTATTTTATTATATTTTCTAGTTGATGCTCATGTACTTGTGACACCGAATTTTGGGGGTTCCTACGGGTTGTTTATTTTTGTAGTTCGTGTAAATATTACCCTTTACCCTGTAAATTTTATCTCATACTATTTAATTAATGAGAATTATGATTTCAAAATACTAAAATGAGTAATTAAGTGATCAACTAACATTGGTTTGCCTGACGGCGGTGTTAGGTGTCATCACGACCTTTAGTGGATTTTGGGTCATGACAATAAAACTCATGACAAAACTGTAGACTATAGGACAAAACTTTAGCATGTTTTGGTATGAAATTTTAGCCAATGAACTAAATAACTTCAACATGCATTAACCAAAATTCCTTATAAAATTACATATACAGGACAAAAACTTAAGTATGTTTAGTCTGAAGTTTTAGTAAATGAACTAAAAAACTTCAGCATACTGTAGATTGCTTGACAAAACTTCAGCAAGTGTTGGTATGAAGTTTATCAAATGAACTAAATAACTTCAGCATCCATTAGCATGACATTTTAGCTTCAACATGAAACAACTTCATGCTATATTAGCATGAAGTTTTAGCTTGTATTTGATTAAAACTTCAGACTTCAATGTGAAACAACTTTATTCTATATCTTTCATGCATTAAATTTGAAGTTTTGAAAAGCTTTTGAAGATCAATAAGTGAAAACTTCATGCTATATTCGTCAAACAAGTTCATGCAAGTGTGATTAAATGAGCATAAGTGAAAATATCTATAGGCGTTAATTGAATTCAGATTTTGTTTTTTAAGTTTAAAACTTAAAAAGCATGAAGAATTATGAAAATAATTACAAAAACATATATCATGAAGATCAATCAGTTTCACAAACTAATTCGAATTTTGAAGATTAACTGCAATACTTACAATGTATTTTGTAATTTTAAATTTGAAATATGAATCTGGTTTAAGTTTCTGATTTTTTTTATATAGCTGTTGAGAGGAGGGGAGATCTTCGACCGGGGTTGAAGGAGATATTTTGAGGAGAGACGGAGTGATGGAGGAGATTTTTTTTTTCACGAATGAGGTTGCAGAACACACGATTAATGCGTGATGCAGCTTTTATATCTTTTGTCAGGGGTATAATTATCATATTATTACGAATTTTTTGTCAGTTGACTACCAATTAACAGATTAAAAGGTGGCACAAATATAGGCTACGGCTACAAATTTTCGTTTTTATTCTCATCTAGAATACTAAAGAAATCATTCCATTATTGTTTATGACTTGTGTCATGTGAGGGGCAATGGAATGCGCTAATTATTAACCGTTTTTTGTTGATTTAGATGGTAGATAATGTGATGAAGTCGATTAAATTGCACTAAACATGTAATTTGTTTTTTGGTTATTGTGTTTTAGACCAAGGGAATCAAAGAGCAGTTATCAAATGGACAACTGCAGATGTTCACTCTTATCACTAGTTAACTTATTCGTGCTTCGCGCGGTTAAAAATGAATCAAACAAATAGTTTTTGATAAATTTAGTTAAGAAAAAGAGCTAAAATTTTCATAATACCACAAAATAAAATTTATAGATATACCATATAACATACATACAGGAAAACAATAAATAAAAAATCACTAAGGAAAAGTTACATGTGAAAAAATAAAATAGGAAAATAAATCTAAAGAAAGTATCGCACTTTTGTAGTTCTATGATAACAGTGTGCTGGGGAGCAACCTCCTCAGCTGGAAGATAAGCCCTCCACGCCTATTTAGATATTGTCATAAATTATACTTAGAAGAATTGTATTATAAACTATACTCATAAGCCCTCCAATCAATAATTGTATTTAGAGGCTTTTGAGATTTTATAAGAAAGTATAAAAATGTCAAAAGAATAAATATGTATTCATGTAAGAGAGTGTCATGTTACAAGTACTAAAATAAAAGTATCGGATAAAAAATTTAGGCAATAAAAGACCACATAAATGGATGTTTTATTAATATATGATAAATAACAATTATAGTGTGAGAGAAAGGTTGAGTAATCATATTTAGAGACGTTTGCGCTATTTAAATAATAAGGTAAATACAAAAATAGGGGAAGCACGTTGTCTTCTAGTTTTTAAAAATTAAATAGTAATGATAATGCATTACTACTGTGAAGCACATTATGAGATTTTCAATGACCTAAAGAATCTGTATAAGAAAGCTGAGACATTTCAACGTATTGTCATGGGTATGAAATTTTTTTGGCTTAAGTCAATATTATATATACTCTGTAAAATACAAGTCGAAAAAGAAGAAGAAATTTATCTGAATGACCAACACAACAGATATCATAGAGGCATCGACTATTGGCTATCATATAAACGGAGTGTCACCAAACTTGTCATTAGAGATACCAGAAGTAACCGGGTTGATAAAGCATTCCAACATATGTTACATATATTATTAACCAATTAAGATAATAAAGAGTTATGATAATAAATAAATACAGAAAGTCTCAATTACCTCATTGAAGACTGAACAATCAATACTAACAATGTGAACAAAGTATATATATACACGTGCTTACAAATTCCACCATGACCTTCAAAGAAATATGCTATTATTACCACCTCATGGATATAACCTAAAATATAAACTATACTATTATTATTAAAAGAAAGAAGAAAAGTCCCCCAGTACAAGAGTTATTCAAAATATGGTACAAAAAGAAGCCCAAACAAATCTGACTATTGATTTTAAAGTTTCATATAGAATTGCAAAAAAGAAAAAACTCATCATGGAAACGATGTTAAAACTTGATTCACCACAAACTATTGAGGTTTTGTTGTAAAATATTTGAGAGAAAAATGGAGGCTTCTAGGTTTTCATTGTATTCTGTATTCCCCAGAATAAAATCGATGGAGTATGTACAAAATATTAATTATTTTCTCTTACCCGATAGATGGGCCGGCCCAGTATTTTATATACACCACTCAACTAATTACAAAGCAGCCTAAGATAAATAAATAGTTACATAGTATGCTTCTGGGCCCAATAATAAGAGAAAGAAAAGAAGAAGCCCAAGTAGCTAATTTGTTGTATTTGCTTGTATCTCAACACCCCCCGGCAAGTTGGCGGGTGAGATTACCCCCAACTTGCGAAGATGCAGATGATGTACAGCTCCCCCCAAAGGTTTAGTGAACATATTAACGAGTTGATTAGCACGGGAAGAGAGAAGCAGCCGAAGCAGACCTTCATTCAGCTTGGTGCGAACAAAATGGTAGTCAAATTCAATGTGCTTGGTGCGCTCATGGAAGACAGGATTCTTAGCAATGTGGATGGTTGTCTGGTTATCACAAAATAGACTGACAGGAGAAGAGAAAACAACACCAAAATCAGAAAGAAGCCTGCAAAACCAAGTAATTTCAGCAGTGACTTTACTCATAGACCTATATTCAACTCCAGCAGAGGACAAGAATACCACAGATTATTTCTTTTGACTTCCAGCCTACTAGACATCCCCCTAAAAAAATGCAAAACCCACTGATGGACTTCCTATTATCTGGGCAAGATCCCTATTCACTATCATAATAGACACTGAGAGAAAGATCAGAAGAGTTATTATAGAGGATCCCAAAATCAATAGTACCCTTGAGATACCTGAGCAAACGTAAAACAGCCTGAGGAAGGCAACGCTTCTGCATAAACTGGCTTAAATGTTGCACTGCAAAATAAATGGTAGGCCTGGTGTGGGTTAAGAAAATTGAGCTTACTCACTAAACACCTATAAGTCTCAGGATTGGGCGGGGAATCACCATGATCAGCTTGCAATTTGTCATGCATCTCAAGAGGGGATATCACTGAAGAACAATCATAGGAATGGAACTCTTTGAGAAGATCATGCACAAACTTTTTCTGGTGCAACAACACCCCTCCCTCAGAATACAACACTTTAATACCTAAAAAATAGTTAAGATGGCCTAAATCTTTAATTTTAAATTAATCATAGAGGAAGGTTTTCACAGCAGCGATCTCACACAGATCTGTCCCTGTGATGATAATGTCATCAACATACACTACTAAGATTACCAAAGCATCACCAGAATCTTTGGTGAAAAGGGAATAGTCATTAAAGAAGTGCTCATAGCCTCTAGAAGACAACGATTGAGACAACTTGGCATACTATTGCTTCGAAGCTTGTCTCAATCCATACAAAGATCTTTTGAGTTTACAGACTAAAGGAGTGGAAGCAAAATTAGGGGGCACAGTACATACTGAAAGACCGGGTGGAAGTTTCATAAAAACTTCTTCATCTAAATAACCATGCGAACAAGCATTATTAACATCTAGTGGGAATAGTGGCCAATTGCTTTTAACAGCTACAACAATTAAAGTTTTAACAGTAGACATTTTAACTACAAGTGAGAAAGTTTCATGAAAATCTATGCCTTCAACCTGTGTATCACCCCTTACCACATGTCTAACTTTATATCTTTCTATGCTCTCATCAGCTTTGTATTTAATTTTGTATACCCATTTGCAGCCAATTGGTTTCATGCCCTTGGGTAACTTAACTATTTCCCAAGTGCTAAGAGTCTCCAATGCCTCAAACTCTTTTCTCATAGCATTCTTCCACTCAGGGATAGCTGCTGCCTGAGAATAAGTAGTAGGATCAAATGCATGATGCTCACTAGAAGTAGATATAATAGTTGAATTGGCAGACCTGGAGCTATGATTAGGTAGAGTGCAGACATAATTCTGCAGGTAAGAAGGAGGATTGTGAGGTCTAGATGATCTCCTTAAAGGAGGGAATTCAGATTCATATAAAGAAGAAGAGAGATTAGGAGAAGCAGGAGAAGCAGGAGAACTGTTCAGAGGTATTTTAGAGTCATAAGAAGCAAAGTTGGAGAGAAGAGGAGAAACATGAGATGTAACTAATGGGGCAGGGTAAAAGAAATCATGGAACATTGAGGAATTTCCTTTAATAGAGTGATCAAAACAAGCAGAAAATGGTAAATTTGACATAGTAGGGGAAGTAGCTCCAGATTGAATAAAAGAGAATATATTTCATGAAATATAAAATCTCTGCTTTCTTCCCAAAGGGATAACGAATAAGCACACAAGGGATGGCCCTAGACTGCAGTATGTTCCTATGAGGTTTTGGGACAGTAGAGTAACATAAACATCCAAAAGCTCTAAGATTTTAGTATGTGGGGAGTTTGTTATATAAGATCTCATAGGGACTCTTGTCCTTTAATACATGAGAAGGGAACCTATTTATCAAGTAGGTGGCTGCGAGTATGCAGTCTCCCCAAAATCTAAGAGGAAGACCAAATTAGAAAAGAAGGGCTTTAGCAGTTTCCAAAAGATGCCTGTGCTTCCTTTCCATAACTCCATTTGTTGTGGATTATGAGGGCATGTTGTTTGATGCAATATCCATTTCTCAGAGAAAAACTTTGATCCAACAGTGTTGGATCCCAACTTTAAGGCATTGTCACTTCTCACATTTTGGACTTTCAATTGGAATTGAGTTTCAGCCATATCAGTGAAAGCTTTATGAGGTCAAAATTTTTGCTTTTGCTCCCATTAGGTGGGTCCAAGTGGCTCTTGAAAAATTATCAATAATTGTCATAAAATATTTGGAGCCAATATAGGTAGGAGAGTGATATGGACCCCAGGTGTCAATGTGAATCAACTGAAAAGGCTTTGTGGTTTGTATACTACTGTCAGGAAATGGCAATCTTGTATGTCTGGCTAGTGGACATATTGGGCAGGAAAAAGACTGTTTGGAAGATAAATGTGAACCAAGCATAGAGATGTGTTTCATTATGGAAAAAGGAATATGCCCAAGCCTATAATGCCAAGCCACATCCATTTTATTGATATTATTCAAGTAGGAATCAGTATTTACATGTGTTTCATCAGCATCAACAACATTAGCATTCTTTACATTTTCTTATATCTCAGGGAAAACACAGACAGGAGAAATAACAGGGGGAATAATAGGGGAAGTAACACTAAAAGAGTAACGGGATGTGGTACTGGGAAAAGCAACATGAGGAAGTAAAAGCTTGTAGAGATTGTGGTCCAGTTTACCAAGAACCAAAGGCATCTTTAGAGAAGGGGCCTGTATAGCACGAAGAATTCTGGTAAACAGGACAATCCCATTGTATTGTTCCAACAGCTTATGAACAGAAATAAGATTGTATTGAAAAGAGGGAACATAGAGAACATGATGAATTGAGAAATTTAGAAACAAAGTCAAAGATCCAACTAAATGAACTTTAATTTTGTACCCATTTGGCAGAGAAATTAGACAGAGTACATGTAGTGTTTGCAGATTGAAAAGTAAATTCTTATGAGAGGTCATGTGATCAGAAGCTCCAGAGTCTATGATCCAAATAAAACTATCTACTTATGAAAGCATGTATGATTTGAGCAGAATACTTTCTGATAACAGCTTACCAGAAAAGTTAGCAGAAGCCATTAGAGTGCGAGTAGACAAGGAATCAGCAGACACATAGGACTGTTGCAGTGACATCATCAACTGGGAGAATTGATCTTGTGTCAAATCAAGGACCATTGAAACATTACCAAGCTCAGATGAATTGACAGAGTTAGGAGCCATTTAGAATCCACATTAGCAGAAGGATCGGGAGATTTCACTTCAACATGAGCTGCAGTTTTCCTACTGTCAGGCCCTTTTGTGAACTTTAAGTTAGGAGGATACCCATGTAGTATATAGCACTTGTCAATGATGTGACTTGATTTCTTACAATATTTGCATGTAAGAGGTTTTTGAGCATCAAAATTAACACTGGAAGGGAATCCTGTTTAGACACCCCAACATTGAAAGAGGCAGTAGGAAAAAACTGCGGAGAGGTAGAGAACAGCCTCTGCTTCTCATCTGACAACAGTATACTGTATACAGTGTTCACAAATGGAAATGGTTTAATCATGAATATATTGCTTCTAGTTTGCACATATACATCATTGAGACCCATCAAAAATTGATACACCTTTTGAACATCATTATCTTTCTGATAGTTAGATTTGAAACCACGGTTACTGCAAGACCTGACTCTACTGATTGACAAGGCATCAATTTCATCCCACAATTGCTTGATTTTGTTGAAATATGAGGCAATATCAAGTGAACCTTGTGAGATGTGAGCTAACTCTTTCTTAAGCTCAAATACCCTTGCAGCATCTGCCTGACCATATCTTTCCTCCAGCTCACTCCAAATATCTTTGGCAAGTTCAGAGTACTTAACACTACGGGCAATGTCTTTGGACAGGGAGTTGGTTAACCAAGAGACGACCAAATCATCACACCTCTTCTATTGTCTCGCCAAGGGAGAACTGTCAGGAGGCTTGACTGAGGATCCATTAATGAAATTCAGTTTATTTCTAACAGACAAAGCCACAAGGATGGTTCGTCTCCAACTCCCATACCCAGTACCATCAAAAGGTACAGAAACTAATGAAGAGCCTAAAATATTAGACGGATGCACATAAAAGGGATGACATGGATGCGTATAATCATCCTTAAGAAAAACAGAACGAGAGATAGTAGGACGAGAAGTTGGTAGCGCAGATGAGGAAACATCATCATTCGGTATTTTTGTGCATAATTAATCAGAAACAAAAGTACACGCACAATCAAACAATGAGAATAGATGACCAGGGTTACCTAACATCCTTTCGCGACCGGGTGGAATTACGGCCTTGAAAAATCAGTGATGAATCAACCGAACCTTAGCTGAATGTGCAGTCGCAGAAAACTACCAAACCCTAGGTTGATAAAGACTTCTCAGAAAACTCCAAAAACTCCAAATACATTCGATAAATCACCAGAAACATTCAAGCGATAGTAGAAGATCACTTATTTCATCGTCAATTCCGAAAAATCTCGGCGGAAAAACTCAGAACACGAAAGAACAACGAAAACTAAAAACTTCGATGAAAAAATGCGAGGGTAACATCAGAAAAGAGGTAATCACCCGATCTATCCAGATCTGGGCTCTGATACTATGTTAAAACTTGATTCAACCACAAACTATTGAGGTTTTGTTATAAAATAGTTAAGAGAAAAATGGAGGCTTCTAGGTTTTCATTGTGTTGTGCATTCTCCAGAATAAAACCGATGGCGTTTGTACAAAATATTAATTGTTCTCTCTTACCTGATAGATGGGCCTAGTATTTTATATACACCACTCAACTAATTACACAGCAGCCTAAGATAAATACATAGTTACATAGTGGGTTTCTGGGCCTAATAACAAGAGAAAGAAAAGAAGAAGCCCAAGTAGCTAACTTTTTGCATTTGCTTGTATCTCAACAAACTTCTTTAAGGGAAAGAACACATAGTCGCTGGCCACTGGTGGTAGATACCTCTTCTAATTCACTGCTTTTTTTGGATCCCCTGAATTTTCTTATCACTTACAATTTATTTATATTAAGCTTTTTGAAGAAGAAAATGAATGAAGATTAATTGCCACCATTATGTTAAATGTTGTAACCTTCCCATGACCAAGAAGGTATCGTTTCAAATTGCGACCATTATTTGTATCAATTGTCGCAGCTGTCCACTCTTTTTGGAAGAACATGATTTTTGAGAACATAAATTGCAATACTAAATTGAAGTTCCTATTATGATAGAGAACATAAATAAATGAAAAATAATAGGGGGAAAACAAGAAAAAACGAAAAAATGGATAAATGGGGAATCTCTTCCTCTCCTTTATTTAATATTCACAATTAATGTATATAATGAAAGACGTAATTCAATTCCAAAATTTTCTCCTCTTCCCTTATTTAAACTCATACAAATAATTATGTAGGAAAGCATTTTAATAATAGAGATTGTACTAAAAATAGAATGAAAGTCCAAAAAAATAAGAAAAAATATAAATAAGAATGCTGGTTTTAGAGGACTGTCATATCATTTTGCTAATTCCCACACTTTGTATTTATATATAGATTGGTGTTAACAAGTGCGGAGTTTAGCATAGAAATTTTGGGTACAGCTGAATCCACGACTTAACCTTATGTATAAATAGGGGCGACAAATGGGCTGCTTGGGTTGTATTTGGGTTGGTCAAGATAAGCTGACTCATTAAATGGGTCATTGCCCAACCCTACCCAAAGTTCACTTGAGTTAAGATGAGCTAAACAATGAGTTATAACCCAACCCGATCAAATTAACCCAAATCTTTGCAATATTCTCAACTTTTAAATAAGCATATATAAAGAGGAAAATCTATGCGGAACAATAAACATATATACTGTATTTACCATTCGTAGCTATACTTTTCAAATAATTATCATATGTAGCTACATTTGAATTTATAGCAAATCTACCTCTAGTATTGAAACAAAAGATTAATTGTTTTAAACAGAAATAAGAGAGCAACAAGCTCTCATAGTTCGGTTGGTTAGAGCAACTGCTTAATAAGTAGAGGTCTTGAGTTTGACTCCCGGCAAGAGCATTTTACTTTCTGTATTCCTATATTTTGCCTTGTTTGTATTCCGAATACAGCATTGCGCGAACGAATACTGTAGTTACGTATGATAATTAGGCTCTAAACTATAGTGCTTTATGAAAGTTATCTTATATTTTGGAATAAATATCAATTCATGCCAAATGATTTCTTTCCTCAATTTGGATTTAGAATTTTATTTGATAGTTCTTCATCTTATAATACTAACAAAGATCAGAATAATACAAAATAGTAAAATCAGAACTTCCCACCTACCCCAACCCTCACCCCCACCCAAAATAGAAATATTATTTAGAGTATTTTCTTTTAATGTTGTAGATAGAGTATTTTTTTTTTCATTTCAACAAAATAAATATTTTCTTTTTATGATGCAGAAGAAAGTATTTTCTTTTTCACAAAATGAGTATTTTCTTTTCATGTTGTAAAAAAAGTATTTTTTTTGTTTCAACATAAAGAGTACTTTCTTTTCATGATGTAGAAAAAGTATTTTCTTTTTTCACAAAATGACTACTTTCCATTCCTGTTGTAGAAAAAGTTTTTTTTCTTTTATTTCAACAAAAAAAATATTTTCTTTTCATGTTGTAGAAAAAGTATTATTTGTCATTTCAATAAAATGGGTACTTTCTTTTATTTTATTGTAATACCTAAAAAATAGCTCAGTACCCGTCCCTTTACTTTATTGATATTTGTTATTTTTTCTGTTATGATAATGTATTTCTTCTTATTTTCAGATTTGTTTCATATTTGATTATTATATTTGTCAACAACAGTTAGTTAAATAAATCATTTGACATCATCAAAAGAAAGTACTCATTTTGTTGAAATGAAAGAAAATACTTTTTATACGTCATGAAAAGAAAATATTCATTTTGTTGAAATGAAAGAAAATATATTTTTTCTACATCATAAAAAAAAAGTACTCTAAATAATATTTTCATATATTCAGGGTGGGGGTCGGGGTGTGGTTGGGTGGTGGGTGGGTGAGAGTNGGTGGGGGAGGGTGGGGTGATGGGGTTGGTATAGATGGGGAAGGTTGAATAAGAGTTTTGAAAAATATATTCCCTTCTCTTGATAGAGAAAACATTTTTCTTCAATCAGAGAAAAATAAATTTATAAAGAAAATATTTTTTTCAAATATTTAAACCGACCAAACGCGGAAAAATTAGAAAATATATTCTAGAACATGGGTCAAGGTAGAACTCTAAGATTGAGCATTTTCATGGGTCAATGTTTGACATTATCATGGATCCATTTGGGCTGATGATTTTTTATGGGTTAACTTGGGCTAACCCAAAATAGCCCCTTTTTAAATATCGTTCTAGCCAAAACCCATTAAAACTTAGGCGGGTTTGACGAGTCAAATGGATTTGGTTTAGATTTGTCACCCCTATATATAAATTTGAAAAACAAACATATAAATAATGTTAAATATATACATTTCATAACTAGCATTTTCAATCTAAAACCCATCGTAACTAAATTCCGAGGCCGCCATTGATATTAACGAATTCAAGTTGAGCATAGGCTAAACGGAATCTTATCATTTTCGGAATGCCATATTCAAGGAGAATGACACACACGATGTGCAGAGCTGAAACGTCCTTCACTCATTTGAAAATCTTTTACTTTTACTTCTCTCAAGTAAAAATTGGCATAAGCTTCGTGTACTAGTGGTCACACAACTTGCTTAAAGAGGACGTCCCCGTATATACATAAAGGCCAAAAGAGTACTGATTTTAAGCTTTAAGTGGGTACGTACTGTCTTTATAAGATCAAGATCGTGTTCTTGTTCCCTCCCAAATATGCAGTCAAATTGTCTTCTCTGCCCAACTTGCTATATAGGAAAGTACCTTGTGTATTCCTAGCTCGCGCTTCGCATGCAAGCGGACAGTAAAACATTTTTTTTTGGTGTGTGAGTTCAAAGTGCGCTTTGGTATTCGTATATAAGAGTGTCGATTTGTCACGACTCAAGACCATGACACGTATTATTCTCTTTGAATATAGATTGCACAAATTTAGCTTTTGGGTTACGTCACATCGAGCCTCAAAAGCGCGTCATGTGAACTTGTGTCAGGTCTTATAAAGTTCTTCACTTTTCTCTTTCATTCTGATGTGGGATTCGCCTAAGGTGATATGTGCGCCCCTTCTTCAGAAGCTTGCCAATCTGTTTGGCCCGTCGTTATCCACCCACCCTCCATTGTGGGCATCACACGATCAATTTGTGTATTCAGAAATAAATTCAAAATCTTAAGTCAATAAATTGATATATAGAGTATCCGCCCACCCTTCATTGTCAGCATTGCACGATCAATTTGTGTATTTAAAAACGAATTCAAAATTTTAAGTCGATAAATTGATATATAGAGTATCACTCCATCCACAACTATTTTGTAGTAATGGATGCGAACTTATAGCAGTAAATAAGCATAGAGAACATTTTTAAAAGTTTAACTATGTATTTAAAGTTCAAGTAAAAGAGTTACTATTATTTAAACTTACTACATTTCTCCCCTTAATGACAAGATTATTTAAACTTCTATGCTTTAATGGACTAAATGATCGATACACCCCTTAATTATATAGACAAGCATATACTACTTTCGTCCCAATTTAGATTACATTCTTTCCTTTTTAGTTGGTCAAAAAAAGAACAATACTTTTTTATATTTACTTTTGAATTCAACTGTAAATGTTCTTACTCTTAATGCGATGATTTTTAGCCACACAAATTTTTATGATTTATTTTAAACTACAAATTTTTTCTTTTATTTCTTATGTCATGCCCAATCAAACACTTTCACATGGATTATAACCCCAAGTTTATTTCGTAGTATATATGGCGCCATGTAATTCTCTTTTTGGCAGACGTTTTACAGTTTTGCTCACTTTTTTTTTTTTTTTGTTTTCTATTTCCTTTCTTTTTATTAAGACCAATTACATCTATGCTATCTTATCTTAACTATAATCTCTCGTCATCAGGATGAACTTATAGGAGTGTAACATTTGTCTATATTCGATATTTGTTTTTAAAGTCCTTTGCAGTATATATATATATATATATATATATATATATACACACACACAATGCCCTTCATAATTAATTTATTTGTCGTTGGAATGTCAATTTGACATATCCAGATATCCTAACGCCTGAGAACGACACATCAAAAAATATATATTACTACATGGTCAAGTAATTATATATTTTTTTAAACCTCGATAATGAAACATACCTACTCCACTGTTTAGAGATTATCCAATTATCTGTAATATATTATGCACCCTAAAATCGTCACTGGAAAAGGAGCTTTTTGCATCTTGCAACTTATACTTTTGAGCTTGAGTTTTAAGCAACCACCCTACCAAGTGAAAAGTGAAAAAAAGGATTGACGTCAATACTTCAAGTTAACCTTCTCTTACTTGTATTTTTCACATAATACACGCTGTATTTGGAAGAACAATTTACTAATAAAGAAATCGTAATTCAGATTCTGATGCACGAATTCGATCCTCAATAATTTCGTGATCACTGCAATTGAGTTGAATCTTCCTTACTTGTAAATCTTGTGAAAACACATTTTGGTGTAACGGGTCCTATTTGGATTTTTCAACAACAACCCCAGTCAAATATTATAACAACAATAAATTCAGTGTAATATGGATTTAGAGAAGGTAATGTGTACGCAAATCTTACCCCTACCTTGAAAAGATAAGAAGATCACTTCCGATAGATACTCAGCTCAAGGAAAGACGACTAAAAAAAAAGCAGTAGTACCATGCAGTAGTAAGATAGCAAAAAAATCAAAGCAAAAGAAACAACATGCATTTAGGGATGTATATAGGTTGAGTTGGTTCAGATTTAATTATCAAACCAAACCAATAGTGTCGGATTTTTAAATCTATAAACCAAATCAAACCAACAAAGTCGGGTTTTTCAATCTCAATTTTTCTCGGGGTTTTTCGGTTTTTTTGGGTTTTGGATTCTTTTTCGGTAAAGTCTTCATAGCACAAAATATGTAACTTGTGCTTCAAATATTTCTTTAGTCCTAGTAGGAGACAACTATATAATAGATTTTTCTTGAAAATAAAACAATAATATGAGATGAATCATAGCATTGTACTAAAATATTCAATAACAAAGATAATAAAATTGCATAAAGCAAATAAAATTGCTAATTAATAAGCCATAATAAAAATTAACATAATTTAAAAATGCTATATAGATCATGATAAAATAAGTATAGCTAATAAGTAGTATCAATTACATAACTAAGCACTAAAGAAAGATAAACTAAGTTATGTATTTTCATTATAAACCAATGTAAAATTAAAAAATAGATATCCAACACTATTGTGATTCCTAATGTTGAATTGAATTTCTTTTGTTAGTAGTAATTTTTTTGAACTTTTTTTGAGTTACTACATTTATGGGCTATAAAATTTATTTACCATTCAAAAATGTTAAATCCAAACTTGAAATAATACGTTAAAAGATAAAACTGTAAAAAAGTTTAAGAAATATTTATAAATTAAATTACAATAATTATTATATGTATAAAATATTTTTAAAAATTGTATAAATGTACTATCTTGTTGGTTTGGTTTCGATTTGATTTTTTTCAATTAAAACCAAACCCAAACCAACTCAATTATGATCGTTATTTTCTTTACCAAATTACAGTTGATTTATTTTTTTCAGTTTGACTCAAATTATTTAGTGTGATTTATTGATTTTTTTGGTACATCAATACATACAGTAATAAAAATCTAGAAATAAGAAAGTATATGACTAACACTACTGGCATGGCCAAGAAGGCACGACTACCGCTAGTATAAATTAAATACAAAGGCTTTCTGAGAAAATATAAAACTGTACGTATGTTAGAGTGGAAGCACATGAACATAGCAGATCATCCCTTATATTTAACTTCTAGACTTCTTATATTAAAGAAGGAGATCTAACCCAAGAAAATAGCTCCTTTTTTCCATTTTTAGGAAGTTGACAATTAACAAATCATTGCTTTTTTCTCTTTCCATAACCGTCTAATTATCATCCTACATATAGTTGAGTTCTCGCCCATAACCATTTTTTTTGTTTTGTTTATGAGGAATTCTGTCGTTTTCTCTTAAGGAAGAAGAACAAGAAGAAGGTTATAGTTTGATTTTATTTAGTTCTTCGAGTTTCCAAATGTTTAAGACATTTTCTATGTCCTCCCGAATGGGAAGAGACTTGCAAAGATACAACGAAGGTTGTCGTCAAGTTGTTGGGTGCGTCTCTCTTTTGATTCTTGTTACTTTTGTAATTCAATTGTGAGGTAAGTAGAAATTCAATATGATTTTTCTGTCAAATGACATATTTTGCAGATGCATTCCTTATAGATACAGAGAAATTAACGAGTCATCTTCCAATAATGGGGCCAGAATTGATGATTTAGAGTTTTTATTGATCAGCTCACAGAAGGGTCCAAGAGTAATGTTCCCTAAGGTAGATATATATCTATAACAAGTCCATCAAATTTTTCTATTGATTTAGCTAATTGGATTATTGTTTTATCGTTCCTCAATTGAGCTAAAGTTGCTAACATGTGATCAAGAGGTCACGGGTTCGAGCCGTGAAAATAGCCTATTGCAAAAATGCGGGATTAGACTGCGTGCAATAGATCTTTTGATCCGGTCCTTTCCCGGACCCCGCACATAGCAGGAGCTTAGTACACCGGGCTGTCTTTTTTTTATTTCTCAATTGACATTATTGGTATTGCAATGAATTTACAGGGGGGTTGGGAAATTGATGAGTCATTAAAAGATGCAGCTTTACGAGAGACCTTCGAGGAAGCTGGGGTTCTAGGGGAGGTTGAGGTTCAGGTTTGTATCTGCATCTTAAAGTTATAATTATCTGTGTAAGATTAAGCGCAAGATTTAGAAAACCTTTAGTTTTTTATTAAAACACAGATAATTTAGCAGTGGATTGAAATGAACCTGATGAAATGGATACAAATGATTCATGTAGTTGATTCCGATTAATTAAAAATGTGATTAGTTGATTGATTTTCTTGTGTATATAAGCCTTTTGCTATTGCTGGTTGAATGCAGGACTATTTAGGTACGTGGAGTTTCAAGAGCAAAAGCCAAGGCACATTTCATGAGGGGCACATGTTGCCTTTGCTTGTCACTGAGGAATTAGATGATTGGCCTGAGAAAACTGCCCGTCGACGTTTCTGGGTTTGTAAATTTTGGATCTCCGCTATGTTGCTATTATCCTTTTGATCTCAATTTCTTAGGTTAGATAATGCAGACATATCCAAAATGTACAACAACAAACCAGTGTAATCTCTTAAGTGGGGTGTAGGGAGGGTAGTGTGTACGCAAACTTTACACCTACTCTATAAAGGTAGAGAGGTTGTTTCCGATAGACCCTCGGCAATACTCTTGACATATATCTTTACAAATTTTTATAAATTTTGGATGCATGTATATAGTTTGAGCTGCATTGCCCTAATGCTCGATTTGCCTTTGTAAGTAGCATGTTTTGGTAACTCTGGTCACTAAGCTTTAGGCAGAGGTGATTATTTATTGATGAAGAAAGCTATCATGTACCTGTGCTGGTGGAAGGTTCGATAAAAGAATGTGTTTTGATGTGGTTTTTGATTAAATTTGCAGATGAAATTTAATGAAGCGAGGGAAGTATGTTGGCATCCATGGATGAAGGAAGCTTTAGATGTATTTGCTTCTAAGCTTGCAAACAGAAACAAAGAAGAGCCTCAGACATCATGCCCTTTCGAGGAATTGTCAGATAAAAAAATGACAAACATTGATACTGAAGTAGCTAACCAAATGTACAATGATGAAACAAGAATGGAAGCTGAGGCTAATCCGTTGACATGTGAAGAACCAAGCATAAACCCAGTCTTCGACGATGAACAGATAATTAGTACTGTAGCCGATTCCATGCTCTACAAGACATTGTTCAGTGAAGAACTTGGAATTAGCCAAGTAGCTGCACCAATGTTCAATGAAGGTAAAAGAATAAGTATTATTGCTCACAGCTAGCAACGAAAGAAAAAGGAGAAATGTCAGCAAGCTTAAGAAGCATTAGAGGCGAATCCAGAATTTAGATGTTGTGGGTTCTGAGTTAGGGAGTTGGTTCTGAAATATATATCATTCTATTTTCACATACACACATATATAGCACTGATTCTGCCGAACGTGGTGAACTAGTCATTTGATCCGCCACTGAGAAACAAAATAGGCATTGTACCTTGAACCAAGGATGAAGATAGGATGCCTATCAGTAGAATTCTCATGGTGCCAGGAACCAAGAATGAAGATAGCATGTGAAAGTATGTGTAAAATGTAAATAGATTAGGAACTTAAGGGTACATAGTCTTTCTTTTGTTCCTTGTTGTAAATACTCCCTGACCAATATATTATGAATGTAGAGACTGACATATTATATATGGTTTTACATCCAATCTCTGTATCTTCAATCTGCAAAGAGAAAGAAAAACCTCAGAATCCTGTTTTGATAGAAACCTTTATGATTTTGGAAGCTCAATGGCATTGATCACACCTGCGGCGCGAAGAATGATAACACATTAGTGCCCAAGTCCTTCTATTGACTGTGAATTCAAGCAATAGAAGAAAGAGGTTAAGCTTGACAATGGGTTTCTTGTGGAGGTAGAAAAATTTGAGGACATGAGTTCAATTAGGGGCAAAGAGAGTTAGAGGGTTTTATGTACAAAATTTGCTGACTTCATTCTTTTTTTGGTAATTAAATTTTTCATCACCAGGGAAAATATTTCTGTACAAAACAAATAACCCCTAAGAGTCTGCGAAACAACAGACCTTTCGTAAAGAACAAAACCAAAGATCACTACAGCCACTGGTTGGAGAAGAAGGAATCAAGCTATGGATAGTAATTCATTCTCCTCAGGCACCCTGCCACTTTTACTTTACAGCTACCTCTACCATGGATCTCCTGGGCCACCAACTTCACTAGTTGGTCTTCAGTTCTTTTGCTATTTTGAAATATCCTGTTGTTCCTCTCTTGCCAGATGAAGTAAGTGCAGCATGCCAAGATGATTCTATATACTTCTGCTTCCGCCCTTTCACTGTAGCATGCTTTTCAGACCAATCTTGCTCTCCAGGCCATCTGTCAGCTTTCCTATCAATCCCCTGCCAATGTAACAATCTTTCCCAAATTGCAGCAGAGTATTTGCAATGAAAGAACATGTGAGCTATGGTTTCATTCTCAATATCACACAAAGAACATACAGTATTTTTGGTGATGCCCCACTTGGCCAGTCTGTCTCTTGTAAACAATTTTCCATGAGCCACCAATCTCAAGTTAAAGATCCATTTTGGGCAGCCTAAGTTGTTTGCATACTTTAGGGAAGTCCCCTCTCAGCTTATGATACATCTTTTTAATTAAATATGTCATCGTGTCAGTCAGGTCATTTGCTGGAGGCCCGCTTCCTCAAAGTGTTTCCTAGCCTTCACTATCTTCTTCACAATCCAGGATGCTTGGGTTGGATGTATTTCCCACATTTGCCTTCCTTTCCCGTAGTATATGTGAATCCATTGTATCCACAACCTATCCTTTTTCTTGCATAGGTTCCAAAATTATTTACCAATAGCAGCTTTGTTCCATATGGCTATATCAATAATATTCATTTCTCCAGCTGTTTGTGGCCAGCATACTCTATCCCAGGCTAGTAAAGCCGTTTTTGTAATTTCAGCACCCCCAGTCCATAAAAATCTCCTACAAACAGCTTCAACCAAGTTGATCACATTTTTGGGCAACATAAAAATTTGTGATCAGAAGGTTTGTATAGAGAACAACACACTCTTTATTACTTGTACCCTGCCAGCATAGGATAGGAATTTGGTTGTCCAAGAAGTGACTCTGCCTAACATTCTTTCAACTAGTGGATGACATTGCACACTGGACAGTCTCTTGGTGCTGAGTGGAATCCCCAAATACTTGCAGGTAATTCACCTTTGTTGAACCCCAAGCCTTTTATTATGTCTTGCTGACTTCATTCTTCAATTCATTGTTTGAGGTTTATACATTCTTTGATATCTGTGAGCACACAAATTAATCTCATTCGTAACATTCCAGAGTCCATTTGAAATTATCAAGTAAAGTCATGATTCTTTATTTGTAATAGAGACGTGATTTAATTATTTCAATAGCACTTAAAAGATCATTCAACTAGATTTCTCAAGCTTTCGGTGGCCAAATATCATTTTACCCTCTAAATTATCGACCTTTATCTTTTATTGAAAAATTGAATAAATGAATAAAATAGTTTTCGGGCAAATATAATATTAGAACAAAATAATTGAGTTTTCAAGCATATATAATGTGTATTATACATATACCGCTATCTTAAATAATTATTTTTTTATTATATGCATGGATTATATCCTTTAAAAGAATTTATTCCCTTTCATTCTCAATTGTTTAAATAACTGTTTGAGTTTTTATTGTTATTATGAAAACCATTGATACGAACAAATTGTTCTAATTATATTTTTTATTGTAATCAATCATTTTATTCATCAATTTCAGGTGCTTAAACTCTTACTTTATAACTCAAACATAATTTTTAATAAAATATTTATGTGACTTAAAAAGATTTCTCATTGAAACAAGGTACACAGATTAGTTAGACAATAGTATAATAGAAGGGTGAAGGAATTGATTAGTTAGCCAAAGTCGCCGTAAAATCAGCATCCCAATTATAAATTCACCCGGTTCAAACACGAGACATCAATCCCAATTCTCCTATAGAGATCTTAAATATAATTTGGTCTCAAACTACAAACTGTAGGAGGTCTTACATCATATGATATCCTTAAATGATTCCCCGACATGTTTGCGGGAAGTTCACGAGGAGGACATGCCCTATTTTGCAACAACAATAATCTGTTAAAGTATTAACTCAAGACATGGCTGATCGATAGGAATGAACGAATATATATATATATATATAGATTTAAGAAACCAACCGTTTACTTTAAAATTTAAGGAACCCAAACGTTTTTCTAACGTACAGAGACATTAGTTCGAAAACGTATAGACAGATATTCATGTTGGACCTATTATTATATTATAGTATTCATATATACGAATAGTCATCAGTTTTCTTCCCTCAAGCGTCGTTAGATGGACCTTGCAGCCTATTAATGCTTCAGCAAGCGAGATTTTCCGACTGACCGCAAAATCTGCAATAACAACATTTGGCTATTCGTAATTCCCTTTCCTGAGAATGTAATCTTCGTTCACTTTTCCACCCATATTTAATGTTTTTTTAATATGAGAGCATTTGAAACTATGTGGTTTCTCATCAATTATGAACGTACGGTCTGCAGGAACAACAATTGGCTTTTCGTTACTAAAACTCCTCATTCCTTATAGCATGGTGCTAAAACGGCTGATTCATTCGCAATCTTCAACAAAATAGAAAAGTATTTCTCACTGAAATTTACCACATGCAGGGTATCGATTCTTTCTTACTCCATACAATACACACATTTAGGTGGTTTGAGTTAATTACTTCATTTTGTTTGCTTATTTGCACTTCATATTGTAGGGTTTTGGCATTTGAGTTAAAAAGCTGATAACGTTTTAGTTTGGATCTATTTTAAGTTTTTCGTTTCATTTTCTTCAATTCTCCAGTGGGGATTTTATACGAAAATTTAAAGAGATTGTATTTTATAAGGATAAATTTCTGAGATGATGGAGAATTTTTAAGATGTTTAGCGTGATTTTGGACGAAAAGGGATTGTGCAGATTTACGGGGTGAGTTCGGATTTTATTAGAAAATTGGCACGTAAGAATGGAAGAGAAAAATAAAAAATAAAGTAAAAAAGGAAGAAAGAAGAAGAAAGAAGGAGAAAGGGGGGGAAAAAAAAAAAGAAAAAAAGAAAAGAGAGAAAGAACAGAAGATAGTGGGAGGGCCTCACTATTGTTGTCCTAAACCAGATATCAAATGGTAAGTAAGAATCTTTGCTTGTGTGAGAATTTATGCATACTTCATTCAAAAGAAAGAAGTATATGAATTTCTCCTTTTTGTGAAACCAGACAGGATAGATAAGATATAAAAGAACTGAATGTTAAAAATTAGATCTTCACAACTTATTTTTTAAATTATTAAAACTATTAATTATTAAAAAGAACAATATAATAAGGTGTTTTATAATCGCACGAAATGCGGCAAGTTCACGAATACCTAATAAGAGAATGATTAATTGGCTATTCAGTAAAATTAGTAATTAACTAACTTTCTATCACATATTAACTTACATTAATAGTATAAACAATCCTTACATTAATACAACTTTCAGATTGCTTGAACATGCAAGTAAATTGTCGCAAATAAGCTCCTCTTAAGTTTATTTATCAGATTTACCTGCTTTGCTTTATACATTGTCTTGCCTTGCCAGTTTGCATTATTGTGAGTATAAGTTTTGTTCCTCATTATTTGCTTTTTGTATCCACCTATCTTTAGTTGGTAAATAAGACTTTTTCATCCACTACATGGATTTTCTTTCGTTCTTTTATAAGAAATCAAATCAATTAGTTGGATTCCTTGTACTTAACATAACACTCGATTGAGCAAACTAACTTGTAATAACATTGTCAAATTTGGCGTTCATAAAACAAACACCTTAGAACATTTCTTCCACAGAGCGATGGATTTAGGTTAATGCACATATTATTTTGTTGACTTTTCCACTATACTTTGCACTCACTTTATTTCTACGCTGGTCATGCCATTATGAAGTTTGTAAGCAGGTGTTTGATGTCGGAAAATATTAATCTACACCTGAAATTTACTCCAAATAAATGTAAACATGACATGTAATCTTCACCTACGCAATTATTAGTAAGCAAAAAGTTAATTTACTACTACTACTACTACTTATCTAATATAGTATATTAATAGGATTTAGTGTTATCGTGTATATATCATGTGCAAGTAACTTTTTACAATTGTGATGTTCTATACTTCAATATCACACCAGAGGGGTAATTTGTACAGTGTCCAATTTTTCGCGTTATAGAAGGACCTAGTTCATCTATGTGTTCTTTATACTACTGTTGCGGAATAATAAATGCATAAAGTAAAGAACACAAGTATTTTTACGTGAAAAATACCTGGCTCAAAAGGCGAAAAAACCGCGACCTACTACCTAGTAGGATTTTTCCCAACACTTCACTAAATTACTGAGCCAAAAACAGCATTTACAAAACTCTTGTAAACCTAAGGATTACCTTTAACCCTTCGTGGCAACCAGTCTCAAGTTGTTGCAACAACTTCAAGTTAAGTCTAACTTGAATACTACACTCAGAGTACCTAGTATAAATGCTTCTAGATAAAGCTGAAAGGTACAACTCAAAAGTCCTACTACAATGAAACTAAAATAAAAGACAGACACTTATAATTGGTTCTTCTATTTGGTTCATGTAGCTTCAGGTTCGCACACTTGAATCACACAGGAATTGCTTGTAAAATGCCTTACTATTTTGCTCTCAACTCTTGCTTAACTTTTGCGTTTGTGCGTTACCTATAGAAGAGAACAAACTGATATTTATTGAGTTAGTAGAATAGGATTAACTAGAGTTCTAATGTTATACTCTTCCTTGGTGGAAGAGTTCTAGTTATCTTTAACTTCTAACTCCTTCCTTATCTAGGATAGAGTTCTTTTCGAGTAAGCAATCCTACTCCTTATCAAATATGCAACCTTTTCGTTCAGGAGATATTCAGTATTATCATTTATGCTTATCTCCTTCACGTGCATGCCTTGTGGTCGAATCTGTCGGTGTCTGTGTACACTGTGTATGGACCTGGTTCATGCGTCTTTGTCAATCATCAAAATAAAATTACTCAGGCCAAAGAATCCAACAAATTCCCCCTTTTTTATGATAACAAACTTTGTGCTTTCATAAGCGTCCTGTTTCAACTCAACTCAACATCAATACACTGTTAGAACACTTTCTATTTTAAAGACACAAATCATCAAGGACCAGGTTCATTAGGTTATAAACATCACAGTCCAAAATAAAAAGCACAACCTATCTTTCCCCTTTTGTCATCATCGAAAAGTTGCATAATTATGTTAGATAACCAGATTATAGCAGATCTTATTCATGGCCATTAGGCTACTTCAAATGCAGTCCTGGAGTCAAGTATCATTTATCAATCGAATGATATTAGCTATCTAAGAAGCATCAACAAATAGTTAGAGCACAAAGTAGTTGATTATCATTGATACTAGTCATACACAAAGTATAGAAGAAAATAAAGGTACTGCATCATGAGCAAAAAGAACAAAAAAAATATCCCATCCTGGTCACTGGTTTTTTTCTAACTAGGCTACGAAAGTTTCAAAGCTGGAAAGGACTAAGCTCTTGATTTATGGCCTGAAGGAGCTTTAACATGTCATAAAGGATGCCTTCATTCTTTCCATTTTCCTTTGCAAGCTCAGTTCTGAGAGCATCCTAATCAGTCTCCACTTCTGCTAACCTTTTCTTCAGCCTCTCTATCTCAGCTTCCTTAGCCCCACTCTCCTGCACCAGGGTTCTCACTTTACTGTTCACAGGTACCCTCTTGGAATAACCAGGTTCTTTAACAGCAGCATAGACTTCATTGTCACAAACAGTCAAGGTATCAGCCCCAAAGTGATCTTTGCTTGTGCTAACGTCCCATTTGTTTAAGGGAACCTTGAAGTGAGTCAACACGATGGTGAGAATGAGTTTTGGTGCCATTTAGGACCCTTTCAAGGAGCTGGATAATAAACCCTGGCCAAATAATCTGCCTCCCATTATCCAGGCATTCCATAAGAACCAAGTTCATGAAAGTGGCAATATGCCTTCTTTCCAGCCTGGACAACTCAACCTTGTTAACGAATTCGAAGAGCAGCTTGTGGGCAGGGTTCATCTCGCTTTTGTACACAGCCTTGGGCTCTAGCTCTAACTCATTGTCAGCAAACTTTCTTATAATGGCAAGGGAGGTGGGGAAGTTCTCTAGGCTTGGCCATTTCAGCTTTTTGCAATCATTGTACCCTTCAGCAGGTACTCCCAGAATCTCTCCCAATTCCTTGTCGTCAAAGCTCATAGTCACCCCTTTCACCACACTGGTGACCCTATCATTCTTGATTTTACAATTTTCCATGAACTCCACAATCTCATTCTGGCCAGTCTACCTTCCATCAGAAGGACCATGTCCTCCTAACCCTGAAGTTCCAGCTTCTCCAGCAGCAGCATCATACCTACCTCCTTCAAGTCTCTGAGGAGTCTATCTTTCAAGATTGTTCTCTTACCAAACTTCACCTTCTTTTCCTGTTCTTCATCAGTTTCTTCTTCTTCTTCACTCTCTTCTTCCTCCACTACTTGCATTTTCCTAGATTTCATGGGAGACATAGTTATTTTTGCCGAGGTAGAAGGCTCTGCGTCACCAGTCTTTGAAGGAGACTTCTTTTTGAAAGTCTTTCTTTTCTTTGCCTTTGGAGTCACAACCTCTTTCTCCTCTGCCTTATCTTCATCATGAAGAACCAAGCTCATCTCCTCACTTTCAACTACCTCAATAGGCTCACTCACTTTCTTCTTTTCCTTTGCAGCAGCTTTTCTTTTACTCTCTTCTAAAGCTCTTTTAAGTTCAGCCTCACTCTGCTTCTTTTGACTCCTTGTAGCTCTACCTCTTGTAGGAGTAGTCTCTACAGGGATAGAAGAGGCAGCATTTCTCTTCTTGTTTGCCCTAGCAGTTCAAGGGATTTTAACTCTTGAACCTTTCTTCTTTTTCGGATTGTAGTTGTCAGACACTTGTTTCAGTAGGTCTTCGAGGGGTTCCTGCACAAATGGAACATGTTCTTGGAACCTCTTTCTCAATCTAACTAGCCCCTCAACTGCACTTGCATCACCAGACCCACTATCCTCTTCTTCTCTCCAACTTTCTTCCTCTCCAGCAGATTCCTCACTCCACAACACCATAGCCCATGTTTCCTCAGTCAACCCAACAGGAGTAGGTGAAGGTTCAACCCCTCCTTCTCTTCCCTTCCCTCACATCACCTTGAGTATCCTCACTCTCTTTTTTCTTTTTCTTTTTATTTTCACCATCAATTTTTCCAGATTCAGTGGCTCCAACCCCAGCGATAGTTCCAACCAGAAAAAATTTGTTCTCCAAATTCTCAGCAACTCCAAAAATTACTTCAGATGTAATCTTAGGACCAGATGTTACCTGCTCTATTTCATATGAAACAGTTTCTTCCCCCTCAGTTGCAGACGAAAAGGATTCTTTAGATTTTTGGGGTTCCACTGCTGGCTTGCTTTCAATTGTTCATTTATTTTCTTGATTTGTTCACTGTCAGCGACGTTCTTGCGAGCAAGCCTCTTGATCCTTCCTTTCTTAGAGATAGGTATGGTTGATAGTGTGGTTGAAAGTGTGGGTATGGATTCCTTGGCTGGTGATGAGGGATTTTCAGAAAGGTTTGTCATTGATGTATTTAGATGTGTGTGTAGAAGAGATGAGAGAAGATAGAGAGAATATTTTGACGGCAGGAAAGTTTAGAAGTGAAAACTGGGTAAGGCCAATTCAATTTAAAGAAGGAGAGTTTAATTGCGTAACGACAGCTTTTCAGAAGCTCAGAAGTCTAATCAAACTGGAAAAGTCAGTTTGAAAAGACGTTAGAGACTTTCCTAGAATCTAGGAAATTATGACATTGGGAACTCTCTTTGGGTGAAACTGGTTATTTTGTAACGGAATAAGCTTGAGGAAGGTTGGGATTAAATGGGATTCTCTTTCTTATCATAATCCAAATATAATTATTTCAAAATATGCGGAGTGGAGAGTACATACAATGTAATCTTGATGAACCAGGTTCTTCACTGAGAATTCTCTTGTGTAAGTCTTAATTTTCCAAGAAATAAAGATAATATTATTAGAGATTAATGATATATTTTAGCATATGGCACAAGAGTATACTAGTGAAAGTATGAGACTGAGCAAAATCTAATATAATTATGTACAAAATTTACAAATTATCTAACCAATTATTGAGTTAGAACTGGTTCCTTTTAGGTGATCTTAATCATCCCTAATTCTAACATGTTCCTTTCAAAGCGATCTCAACTTAGAGCTTTTGTGAAGATGTCAGCTATTTGCTTGTTAGTAGCACAGAATTTCACAGTGATCAAACCCTTTTCATAGTTGTCCCTCAAAAAGTGATGCCTAACATCTATGAACCGGGTTCTTGGTCATACTAATTGCACTGGTATTGTCACAAAAGATGGGGATACAACCTACATCAATTCCAAAGTCCATTAATTGTTGTTTGATCCACAATAATTGAGCACAGCATGAGGCAGCAGCTACATACTAAGCTTCAGCAATAGACAAAGCCACATTATTTTATTTTTTGGTGACTCAAAACACAAGACATGAGCCAAAGAAGTGTGCCATACCTGAAGTGTTCTTTCTATCCACAAAAAAGCATGCATAATCAGCATCAGCATATCCCACTAAGTTGAAATTACTATCTTTTAGATACCATAATAAAGGTTAGTGATGCCTTTTACGTATCTCAAGATCCTCTTGACAGCAGTCAAGTGAGACTCCTTTAGATTTTCCTGAAATCTAGCACAAAGGCCTACACTGAAACAATGCCAGGTATACTAGTAGTGAGATATAACAAAGAGCCAATCAATACATCATCTATATCTAACTTTGTGGTTGTTGCTATAGGAGTGTCAATTTTTTTTGAGTCTTCCATTTTAGACCTTTTAAGCAGCTTTTTCACATATTTTTGCTGATGGATAATAGTTCCATTTGAATTTTATTTAATTTGTAAGTCTAAGAAGAAATTAAGCTCACCCATCATACTCATTTCAAAACTCCCCATTAGCTTAGCAAATTCTTTACTTAGCTTATTTGTAGTTGCTCCAAAGATTATATCATCAACATATATCTGAACTACCAAGAGATCTTTACCTTTTTTTTTTTCAAGAATAAAGTAATGTCAATTTTACCTCTCTTGTAGCAATGCTCAAGCAAGAATTTAGATAATCATTCATACCATGCTCTTGGAGCCTGCTTGAGCCCATAAAGTGCCTTGTCAAGTTTGTATACATGATTAGGACATTCCTTGCTCTCAAAGCCAGGAGGTTGCTTGACGAACACTTCTTCTTTTAGATAGCCAATAAGGAAGTCACTCTTGACATCCATCTGATGTAGACTGAATTCTATGTAAGCAGCAAAGGCTATAAGAAGTCTAATTATTTCCAATCTTTCAACTGGAGCAAAGGTGTCATCACGCGTCCTCCTCTTGACTATAATCTTGAACCACCAATCTTACCCTATACTTTGTAACTGTTCCTTCTTCGTCAAGTTTGTTTCTTAAGACCTATTTTGTACCAATTATTGATTTGTCCTTGGGTCTTGGTACCAGATGCCAAACTTGACTTCTCTCTAATTGTTGAGTTCATCTTGCATTGCATTCACCCAGTCTGCATCATACAAAGCCTCAGCAATGTTTTTAGGTTCAATAAGAGATAAAAAAGCATCAAAAGCATAACGATTCTTCAAAGCATCACATGTACACTTTATTCTACCCACATAGTTCTTTTGTTATAAATCTTATAAGCTTTGCCATGTGAAGAATATCCCAAGAATACTTCCTCATCACTTCTTGGATCAAACTTACCTAGGGAGTCTATACCATTATTATGCACAAAGCACTTAAATCCAAATACCCTAAGGTGGGATATATTAGTTTTCTCCCTTTAAGTAACTCATAGGTAGTCTTCTCAACAAGAGGTCTAGTCATGCACCTATTTATGATGTAGCATGTGTCCACAACTTCTGCCCAGAAACTATAGGGCAATTTACTAGCAAGTAGCATTGTCCTAGCCATTTCTTCCAATGTCTTATTATTTCTTTCAACTAATCCATTTTGTTGTGGAGTCCTAGGAGAAGAAAAATTATGATCTATGCCATGCTCATCACAAAATTCAGCAAATTTAGCATTTTCAAATTCAATACCATGATCAGACCTAATAGATGTAAGTTGATTACCTAGTTATTTCTGAGTTTTTCTAACAAATGAAGTGAACATATCAAATGCTTCATCTTTAGATGTTAAAAACAGCGTCCAAGTTAACCTAGAGTAATCATCAACAAGCAACATAACATATCTCTTACCACCTCTGCTCAATGTTCTCATTGGTCCACAAAGATCCATATGAACCAGTTCCATCGTCCTGGTAGTGCTTATCATTTTTTTGCTTTTGAAAGAGGATCTTACATGCTTCCCCCTTGCAAAATCCTCACAAACTTTATCTTCCTTGAACTTAATGTTAGGCAGCCCGATCACCAAGTCCTTGGTAACTAGTTTGTTGAGTTGGCTTAGACTAGCATATCCAAGTCTCTTGTGCTAAAGGAGGGGATCATTATCCAACACACTTAATCAAGTGACTTCATTATCTGAAAGTGTGGACAGATCCACCACATATATGTTATTCACTCTTCTTCCTTGCAAAACTATCTTGTCAGTAGTAAGATTAATCACAAAGCATTTTGTAGAGGTGAAGGCTACCATGTTACCTATATCACACAATTGCGATACACTTATTAGATTGTACTTCAGTCCATCTATCAAGTAGACATTCTCAATAGAGTGAGAATCAGTCTTATCTACCTTTCCAACCCCAATGATCTCACATTTCTTTCCATTTCCAAAGGAGACATTACCTCCTTTAAAGTCCTCAAGTGAAATGAACTGGTTCTTGCTTCATGTCATATGCTTTGAGCAGCCACTATCCATGTACCATATTTGGCTGCTCCCCTTCACTTGGACCTGCAAAAGGAAATCAGGGGTTAGTCTTAAACCCAAACTAGTTTGGGTCCCTTTCTATAGGCAAAAGGATGAATCAAATTCTTTTTAGCGCAACTTGACAGCCTATTTTCCCTAGAACAAAATTTTTGTTCTTTTGACTTGCCTTCTCTTTTGCAATGCATTCACTCTTATAGTGACCAGTGTTACCACAATGTGTGCAAATCCTGTTCTCATAGAGTGTGAGGTACTTGCTTTTGGGATCCCACTTAGGTGCAGAGTTCCCGAAGCCAAGTCCTCTTCTGTTGCTACTATGATGTTCTTGTAGCCATGAAAGTGCATCAGAGGACCTGTTTCATTTACAAATTCTGTCTAGCTCATGCTTGACCTTGTTCAGATCCTCCTTTAAGACTCTTACAGTTCATCCCTCTTATACAACTCATCTTTCATTTTTCCTACATTTTCTTCTAAAGTGAGTTGTGATCAACTATCTTTTTCCCTATTCCTAATTTCAATTTTAGATTTTCAGATCTAAGTTCTAGGACATTTGCATCAAGTGCATGAACCTGGTTCTTCAACATAGTATTTTCAATTTCAGTTTCACAAGCCCTAAGTTTCAGGTTTTTGCACTTGACTTTCAAAATCACACATTCTTTGACAGTTGTTCCTTTTCATTATTCACATCCCCTGATTCATCAATTAATTCCAGTAATAACTCAGATAATCTTTCTTTAGACAAAACTTTAATCTTATCTTTGAGATGAAAGACACTTACCTCAATTTCTTCATCAGACTCTCCAATAGCCATTAGTGCTCGTTCATCATCATCTGAGCTTTCATCTAAGCTTTCTCCCCATGCAACAACCATAGCCTTGGTTGATTCCTTTGTTGTTGCCTTTCTTGGGTTGAACTTGTTCCTTCTTCCTGTTCCTTTGTTCAGCTCGTTCTTTCTTCCATTCAATTTCCCATAAAGGATAGTTTTTGATCATGTGATCAGTCTTTCAATACTTGTAACATCCATCATTGGTTTGCTTCTCCGGAGTTCTTGCTTTGCTGTAGTTTCCACTTCTTGAAGAACCCTTTCCTCTCCTTAGGTACTTCTTGAAGTCTTTGGTGATCATTGCCATTTCATCATCTTCCAGATCAGAACCTTCAGTGATTCTGAGTGCCAAGCTCCCTTCCTTCTTAGGTATATCTATTTTCATGATTTGTCTCCTAAGTTAATAGGCAGTGAGATTCTCAATCAATTCATCTAGTGGGAGAGTAGCAATATTCTTTGATTCCTGGATGGCAGTGATCTTGCTCTCCCAAGTGATTACAAGACCCCAGTGAGTATCTTCTCGACTCTTTCTTCTTCAGGGATAATCCTTCCAAGAAATTTTAGTTCATTTGTCAATGTAGTGAGCCTTGTGTACATCTCCTAAATGGTTTCTCCATCATTCATAACAAAGTTCTCATATTGAGAGTACAGTAGAGTTCCTCTAGATCTCTTTACCTGAGTTGTTCCTTCATAGGCCACTTGCAGTGTGTCCCAAATTTGCATAGTAGTGGAACATCCTTGGATTTTGTTGTACTCATCAGGACCAATCCCACAAACAAGCCATTTCTTAGCTTTAGCATTCTTCTCCCACTTCTTCAAATCCTCAGCATTGCAATCCGCTCTTGTCTTTGGCACATCTACTCCTTCAGCATTTTTCTTCCGGTTGCCAGTGGACCATCAGTGACAATGTCCTATAGCTAATAGTCCCCCATTCTGTTCTTCCACCAAGAGTAGTATTGGCCATTAAAGAGTGGTGACCCAATAGTGGATTGCCCTTCTCAATTTTCAAGTGGTTCACTCATCTTGATCTTCTCCTAAGGTGTTTGCCTCTTCAAGGATAACCTACTCTGATACTAATTGATGTTTTATACTTCAAAACCACACAAGAGGAGGGTAATTTGTACGGTGTCCAATTTTTTGCGTGCACTGGTTATAGAAAGACAAGGTTCTTCTATGTGTTCCTTATACTACTGTTGCAGAATAATAAATGCAAAAAGTAAAGAACACAAGTATTTTTACGTGGAAAACACCTGGCTCAAAAGGTGAAAAAATCACGACCTACTACCTAGTAGGATTTTTCCCAACACCTCACTAAATCACTGAGCCAAAAACAGCTTTTACAGAACTCTTGTAAACCTAAGGATTACCTCTAACCCTTTGGGGCAACTAGCCTCAATCTGTTGCGACAACTTCAAGTTAACTCTAACTTGAATACTACACTCGGAGTACCTAGTACAAATGCTTCCAAATAAAGTTGAAAGGTACAACTCAAAAGTCTGCAATGAGACTAGAATAAAAGACAAACACTTGGAACTGGTTCTTCTATCTGGTTCATGTAGCTTCAAGTTCGCACACTTAAATCACACAGGAATTGCTTGCAAAATGCCTTGTTATTTTGCTCTCAACTCTTGCTTAACTTCTACGTTTATGCGTTACCTGTAGAAGAGAACAAACTGATATTTATTGAGTTAGTAGAATAGGATTAACTAGAGTTCTAATGCTATACTCTTCCTTGGTGGAAGAGTTCAAGTTATCTTCAACTTCTAACTCCTCCCTTATCTAGGATAGAGTTCTCTTCGAGTAACGAGTGCTTCTCCTTATCAAATATGCAACATTTTCATTCAGGAGACATCCAGTATAACATTTATGCTTATCTCCTTCACATGCATGCGTTGTGGTCGAATTCGCCCGTGCCTGTGTACACTGTGTATGGACCTAGTTCATGCATGTGTTTCTTTGTCAATCATCAAAACAAACTTTACTCGGGCCAACAAATCGAACAAATTGATATCTCAAATGCAATCACGGTGTCTCCTGCAGTGACCGAGCTAGGGATTCGTCCAAACTCTCTTTCGTTCGGAAATTGTATATATAAGGTTAAAATTTATATATATAAAAGATATTGAATCACCTTGGCTTCTCCACATATTTAATTTTTTTAAAGTTTTTGAACCTTCTTTGTGAAAATTCTAGTTCCGAGTGGTCTCCTCCTGTAGCTGTCACAGAAACATGAAGGTTGCCACCAAAAAAGAAGGCTAGTTTTGCAAAAAGGGGAAGAGAAGAGAGCAAGCATTTTTCTTCTTCTTGAGTTCTATCTCTTTGAATAGTGGATTCAGAGTTCTCGCTTTTCCTTTAAAAACTAAAGGCTGAAGATTGAATGTGAAGAAGGGTATGAATAGTCTTAGTCTGGACTCTGGATGCAGCTACTTTAGGAGTCCCCATACGAGTATTTATCAAAAGGGGCTAAAGGAAAAATTGGAAAGAAATGAGGAGTGGTTATATAGTAAATTCTCTCAGTCCCTTTTTCGGACAGACAGAATGGTACCCTTCTGCAATCCATGTGAGAACGTACTTTTGTTAGCTCATTGATAATGGCTTTTGATCAACCAAGAAAAGAAGAGAAAAAAGAGAATTAGTCAAACAGAAAAGAAGGAAAAAAATCTTTGTAATTGCTAATTAATGGAAGAGAGAAGGGTTTCTTGAAGTTCTAATTTAACCAAGAAAATGACTAAGGAAAATGTGGTTATTCACTAATCACGCCACCGTGTATTCTCTTTTTCTTGTCCTTCCTGAGTAACAATGTCACCGTTATTTGATATTCAGTGTTGATTTATAGGTTCATTTTCTGCTCTAGAAGATGGTATATTAGCTGTTATCTCTCGTTTATTATGTTTAGTCAAAACCAAGGCACCTAAACTGAAATGGATGGAGTAAAACAACAAAAAGAAAAGG
>MCJB01051856.1:77813-105943 GCA_002018475.1 Nicotiana obtusifolia
CCCCCCCCCCCCTCTTCCATGTAGTTAGGTGATTAGGAGAGTTAGAGGAATGTGATATATATCTTCTTTGTTTAGGATTCGTTTACACACTTTTTGATCCCCAATAGCTTAAGGGAACAATCAAGTTGTGCATTATACAAGCTCCTCATCTTCTCTCTACAGGAGGAACAGCAGAATGGTTTGGTTTCTCACTTGGTATCAGACACCAGAAACATCCATGAAGTAGATGTATGTCATCAGAGAAACCAACAGACATAACAAAAGAAGCATATCCATGAAAAATAAAACTGGGAAACTTACAGTTAGAAAGGGAGGAATCCTAACCCTCCCTTTGTAAACACACGTAGACATCCCTTTCAGAGAGGTACATGTAATACACATGTAGATATCGAAAATAGTAAATTTATAACAAGACAATTTTTCCATTAATCACCAAAAGCAATTGGAGATGGAGGTTTCATAAGATCCTTTAGTTGTTTATTATTTATAAGTAATGTTGCAAGACAACATGCAATTGCAACACAATCCTTATATATAAACTCCCAAAAATTTCACCATATATTTGTTTGCTAGAGATGAGACATGCACAGAAAGAGATGTTAAAGACATGGGACAAGACGCTATCCCTTACAGACAGAGATATTGTTTTTGGTTTTCCCTTGGCCTGGGACCACGATTGCGGAAGGGGGTTTCACATGTGCTTGATCACAGGTCACGCAAAAATCACTTCAAAAAGGAAATACTGAATGATTCAAGAAATGTTGATCAAATAAAACACAAGCAGCAAACCACCATAGTACCTTAATTGCAAAGAGATCCCCAGTTGTTCTCTTTTTCGCCAAGAAAACCCGACCAAATGCCCCACGACTAATTGGTTTGATAATCTCAAAGTCATCAATAGACGTACGATCTTTAGAATGAATTGGGCTGGTTCTCAAGCTACGTACAACATCATCTTCCAAGGGAGCATCTTCATCAATGACAGTGCTCGTTAGATCAACTTTGTCATCATCGACCAGCTCACATAGTTGCAAATACTTCTCCCTGGATAGTTGTGAACTCAAGATAAAGACAAACTTCTTGAAAGATGGAGTAGAAGGAAAAAAGAAGAAGAAAAAGGATGGCAAGAATCCTTTGTTTTATCTCCGAGCCCCCTCTCCACTTCATGGTTCTTACTATTTATCATTTTTTTTTGAGAGTACAAGCAGTATATGGATAAAACACAGGAAAAGTCAAATTACCGAATCAGCTTTTCAATGCGAGTTCCAAATGTCTCAACAGTAAGTGCATCCAACTTTCTGCGTTGAGTCACAACTTTTAAATCTTCAAGGCAAGAGAGCAAATAAGGTAAAGAGCGATCATCATCTATAGGCGTATTTGCCACACATCGAGCAATATCGGCAAGTTCATTCATCTGCAAAATTAAAAAAGTAACATGAAGCTGTCAATAAAATCCTCCAGGCGAATAAACAAAAGAGAAGAAGAAAGATGCATTATAAAAGAAGTCGATACAAGTTATCCTGCACCTATTGAAGTCCACAGTTAGGCAACTTATCACCCGTAGAATTAAAACCATCCACGACAATAATTAAATGTAAATGATGTATGCTCAAGTTGTATATTCACACTGGGAACAGAAAGCAGTGCTCCAGAGAACACTAACCTTTTCACCCTTTTGGAAATTCACCCATCAAACAGATTTTTTTGCTATTAACCTCTTTAAATTTAAACCATTGTACGAAATCCTCTTTCGTTAGTTTTTAAAAAAAGTGGGGAACTCCATGAGCAAAATGGGAATTTAAAAAACTATGGGTTCTTTCTTTGCAAAAAGAAAAGGTAAATAAGATAGACCACTTCTCTCCGCCCTGCCTACCTTCACTTTCTTATTCTCCTCTAATTTCCTAAGTTTTTTTTTTTTTTTTTNGGGGGTGAGAGAATAGCCAGGTGAAGGAAAAGCACAACGGCAGAGATTATTGTTTTGTATCTCCATCTCCATTGCTTGGACAGTGAAAATATGCCTGTTGCTTATCATGATCAAATTGCAAAAAGCTAAAGTACTTTTGTAATTCCAACTACTAAAAGAATTCGTGTATAGAGAAGGAATGAACTAGCATTTCTTTCGACTTATGCACCTTAGCATAGTAGGAAAATGAAAGCATCCTATAACTGACCAAGCGGTGAAAGGATGGACGAACCCATCGATAGCCGGCAGCAAGCCCAGTACGATTAAGCAGACTGCTTTCTTGTTCATTTTAATCGTTGTTTTTTTTCTCTATTCTTGTTTCTTTTTCCCCATTAATCTTCCTTTTATGCTCTCATCCAGAGTAGCACGGAAAGCAGTGTGCTTTTCAGCCCAGAACTGTTAGCCAAAGTGCTTTTTTGTTCATGTTTCTCTCTTTATTTTCTTTTCTATTTTACTTTCTTTTTCTCCCTTTCATCTCTCTCTATTGTAATGATCCATATAGGTGATATCTACTGGTTGGATATAGGTTTAGACGTGTTATAAAGTTTCTTTTATTGTTATTATTATTATTATTATTATTATTATTATTAAATAAAACTTCCTTTTCACTTTCATCTGATTTTATTTTGGCATGATGATGATATGAATTGAGCTTAAAGAAAGAAGTGAGGATTCATAGCCGACCCCAACTTGTTTGGGACTGAGGCGTAGTTGTTGTTGTTGCATCTCTCTCTATTGTCTCATCCAGCGAAGCATGGGAGGGCAAGAATAAGAATATGACTAATCGTTGAGGGAATAGGAGGTGGAGGAAAAGGAGAAGAAGAAGAAAAACTAGCAGCAGCAAAATCATCTCGGGCCCAGGTTTTGATGCGCGAGAGGAAAAGAAAAAAAGGGAGAAAAGGATTTGACAACTCTGTTAATGGACCTAACAGAAAAGCTGCAACTTCTAGAAACTTCAATGGAGAGGATGCCACCAAAAACAGTTTCATGCAAAAATTGCCAAAATGATGAACAATTTTGTGGCCGCTGGATCAATTTATATTATAACCTATAAGGATATCAACTTTCGACAAGAAGCACCGCGACTGCATCTCGAGAAAAGAGCACAAAATTGAAATTTTCAGGTTAGATAACAATTTCCAAGACAGGCTACATCTACCAACATATCCACAACCAGAGAAAATACATGCAAGTGCATGCAGACTCTGCTGGCAGCAATAGAATTCTTAAAGTCGTATCACCAAAAAAAAAAGTGAAACAACTACATGCTGAAGAATCATAGTAGTGTCTACCTGAGGGAGATCATCATGCTCAGAGAAACAACCTTTTCCTGTCAATAGCAGGTCGATTGGGCTGGTCTTTGGTGTCAGTAATGGGGACCTAGGTGTCATGCTGCCAGCAGATGATGTTGTCATTCCTTGATCAGACTTGGGTCCAAACCGGGTTTTACACGACATAGAAGGTAAACCTTTAAGTTCATCCATGAAAACAGAGATATCTACTTCAGGAAGACAGTCAAGCATATCCTCTGAACCTCTGCGAGACCAGTCACTAAGCTTTGGAGAAAGAAGTTCAGATTCCTCAGTTACACTAGAGTTAGATACTTTTGCACCGTCTGGGCTTCCAACAGCATGCTGAATATCCTTCTGTGCAAATGACTCCATGAGCTTCTCAAGAGTATCTGCAACCCTTATCAAGCGTTCATTAAGACTTAGACCCTTTTGATCACAACAATCGGCAATTGCACAAATTCTGGAGTGGTCTTCTACATGTAATGTGGGGACCTCCTCCTCACAAATACGACATATTATTGAACTCTCATCAGAAACACCTGGTTGATCACCCCAGTAACCCCAGGAAACTTTACGGTGGTGTTTGGAAGGAACTGAGGAGTGTGCATGTGAATCCCTAGCAGAAGAAAGATCAGGATGCTTAACAGTAGCTAGATCATCAGAAGGGCCTCTTTTATCCATTAATAGCTTCGTAGATTCAATATTGCTATCAATGTTCTCCTCTTTGATTGGAGAAGCTTCTTTGGGACTTTTTCCTGCTGGAGTTGGAAATTTCTTCCAAGATGCCATTCGATTCCTACTGCCTGGAGAATCCAGTTTTTTTGCAGTTTCAGCTTCTGAGGTGTGAAAGTTACCTGGCTGTACAGCTTGATCTCTCTTCCATTCAGAGCCATGTTGTTCCTGACTGTAAGATTTTTTAGTAGGAGGCAACTTTGGGAACTTCAGAGGACCAGATATCTTTCCATCTCTTCGTTTCTCTACAGGTTGCAACGATTGACGAAGCTGCAATAGAGATTCATCCTCAGCAAATCCACTTTCCTTGTGAAACTGAAGCAATCTTGTGCACCTTGTAAGTATAAAAAGCATTCTAGTGTGCAGCTGCTTTAGCGTACCCATGGGGAGTTCCTGGCGTCTATCATCAAGTTCCTGAACGATGCCCTCACACTGAAGCCAAAATTCCCCAGGAGATGTCATTGCACATCTCCGAGCCAAAACCAGCAAATCTTCAATAGTTTCCTGCCATTCTGGATGAGTTTCGGCATTTTTTTCTAGAACTCCAACCAGATCTGCTGCGAAAACACGCAAATCAGTATCGACTTCCTCCTTTGCTTTGTCAAACTTTGCCCTGATCATTGTTAAAACCTCCTGTTGAAATTGCAATATACTGATCAACATTTGAAAAAGTATGCTGATCATTTACAAACTTCAAGAACCTTGCAAAGCGGTTGAATTACCTCCAAGTTGTTTAAACCTCGAGGTTTCCAGAATGGAAAAGGCCGTACACCTTTGGAATTTAGTTCATGCGAAAAACTTTTTATATCTGTAGGAAACCTTTTCCTAGGAGCACTAGTCACCCGGAGTAAAGCTTGAAAGCGTGGTGATTCAGACTCCTTTGGGTTGTCACATTCATAAGATGCCTAGAAAGTACAAATTACAGTAGAATAAGAATAATACAATAGCAACAAAAGAATCAATTAATGCAACAGGTTAATCGTCTTTACCTTCAATTCTGGAGTATAAACATCTGAGCTCCTCAGACCTCCAGAATAGCCGCAAGATGAACTGAATCGGCCTGCATAAGGATCAAAACATAAGAAACTAGAGCATAACTTTAACCTCAAGCAACTACGTGAACTTCCTATCCCAGAACATATTACTAATTCAGTGACTTTTCAGCAGTCATATGAATAGCTTACTTTTTTAAGTCGAATAAAAGAAAAGGAAGAACACTTGTTGGCCAGATTACAACACAAACGTTGCATGTAGTAAGAACAAAGCCATTCATACAATTCCCTAGAATGCTTACTGCAATGGAGGAGAACTAGCTCTTACTGGACTTCAGTTGTTAAAATGCCTAATGATCAATTTATATCTCTGTCCATATATGCACCTAACGTCTAATCCTTAGTCGGATAGAGGTAATCAACATTCAAGCAGCCAAGAAAGGGAGCCCAGAGGCATAAGGTACAACTGGTTGAAGTAGTGAAGAAGAACTACTTCCATGATACTGTATGGACCAGAAACATGGAATTACCAGACTTGTCAAGAAAACAAAACAGAAGAAAGAAAGAAAGAAAGATTGGAAACCAGCCATGTTTGTCCTTTATCGGACCAATGCCAATTTCCAATCAGAGTCGCAAACTAGTGCATTTTTATCTGAAACTATAGGAAACAAATGTAACTTTGCCTCGGACTTTTATGAACTTTATAAACAAAGCCTGCTAATAGGATTCAGTCTGCCGCAAGGCGAAAGGGTAGCCCTTGGGAGGCTAAGAGATTCTTTTTTTAGTAGTCGATGGAGCCTACTTAAGACAATAAAATCACAATAAAATTATCGCAGAAGCTTTTAGCATTGCCTAATCATGGAAATGGAAAAATCCAATACTTCCAGCTTCTTTGGGAATCACAGAAGACTAGGAAAAACACCAAATATGGATGAACATGCAAAATACAAGAAATCAAACCTGAAAATTAAAAATAATAATGTACCACTGAATAATCTAAACTCAATATGCAGTTCTTGCTTGTGGATGATAATTTCATGAGCCTAAAAGGGAAATTTATCTAATATCGTTGCTCGGCCAAAGTTTCACTACTAACTATGTGATACATGTTTGATTGTGTTATCCTTTTATGGGGCCAACTGAGATCTCCAGGGCTAACTGTTCTGTTTCCTTATTTTTATATGCGTCATATTTTTAAATAAACATTATGTACGCTAAATTTCTAAAACTATCAGTACAGGTGTATTTGGTTCTTTATTTTCCTTTTTTTAGAAAACTTGAAAAAAAATGCCAAAACAGAAGCCAAAAGAATTTCATATGCATCAGTCTTTAACTCTGCCGTACAGTTTTGTAGGTGTTATCATTATATGGTGGCACAGGAGTGGTGCACCACGTTACCCAATTAGAATGTCAAGGATGTGGCCAGGATAGCTATGTCAACCACACAGTTTGGGTGAATATCAGCAACGAGACACGCATGGGAGAGCCCAGTGCTTCCACATGAAAGTGACAGCATAGGGCAAGGTGGCATGCATGGGCATGCAGCACCTCGACCACGTACCAACAAGGGCAGAGCAGCCTGAGCGATAAACCATGACATGGCTTTGATGGTGCACAGCAAGCCAACCCACCCACTTCATCTTAGTCACTTATTGTGATAGCTTAGGACAATGAGGATCATCCCTGGAGGAATAGATCTTGCCATACCCCATTCTTAATTTTTCTTTGTGAACCAGAAAGAAACAGGGCCAACTAAGAATCCCGTTATGTTTTCTAGTAGAAATCAAAAGTATCAATGCTTTTGTATTAGCAGCCCTCAAAACTTAGGTCATAGTATCAGACTTAATTATCAACAAAGTCTTATTTCCTCCATAATTTTCCTTCAACATCTAAGGCACTAAGAAAAGTTGCAAGATGAGAAACACTGCAGCACTAAGAAAAGTTGCAAGATGAGAAACACTGCAACCACCATCTGCTCCCTGTCCCTGAAGAAAAACCGCCGGCATTCCGCCTGTCACTATCATCTAACATATCAATGGTTTCACAGAAAGCACTTCAACTAAACTGCGACCGAGGACAATGTGGAATTCTATACCAAAACCAATTTTTCCCCGCAAACCAAAATGTTCCATCTTTCTTCGATTTGACTCCAATTGAACATTTGCTCATTTGGAAAATAGCAGACAACCCTCTGCATGACTAGATATTTCATTCAAAAGTAAAACCTTCTGAGCATTACATTAAGCCTTAGCTTCTACCTCCTTGTCAAATAGTGTATAATTCAATTTGACTAGAAACTTACTATTCTAACAATCAAGATCACCATGAAAAACCATGTACTGCATGATTCAGTTTCCTAACCTAGTAAATCACACCGTCAAGGGCATCTGTCTTAGTGTTCGAGTGTTGGATCCCGTATGCCAAGAATCAACTGATTTGGAACTAAGATCCTTGTATTGTTGAAATACACAAGTTGAAAGTTGTATCAGAGTTTCTAGTTGCATCAGCATCTGCTACTTTTCTACTTCCCTTGTGTGATAATAGGATTAGCCTTTCAAACACAACAACTAGTATTCACATTTTAAGCCAGTGGATGTGAAGTACCACACCACTCACTAATATTTACGTGCTTCATACAGATATATACATATGTATGTGTGTAATTCATTGTAATTCATGTAGCTTTTGTAATAGCAAAGACAAGGACTTTACCTGCTTCAGTAGATGATTCACCATTCTGCAGCCTCGATGGACCAGGTACACGTGGACTTTGCTCCCTGGAATGACCACTCTCAGAAGACATACTATCTGAATTTCTCACATTATCCGCGGAACCCATCACTGACTTCTTCTCAACACTCTTCTTACCCGAAACAGAACTCGACGGTCCCACTACATTCTTTGACAGATTGCTAGCACCCAGTGAATTTCCCTTATCTCTACTAGCATACCCAAAAAAGCTCTCCTGTGGCAACGGCCCAGATCGAGTCTTTATCTTATTTAAGCCCAACGATGATGCCACAATCGGCGACACTGATACAGACGTAGGACCCACTTCCTTAGCCGGATTCTTAGTGGAAGTCGGACTCGGGCTCGGACTTTCTTTACCTTTATCATCTTTTTTCTTAGTAGCAAAGGTTGAAATGGAAGATGGTGTAATAGGAGAGTTGGAAGTAGAAGTAGACGTGGACTTAGACTTCTTCTTGTCGGATCGGATCGGGGAATTGGACCCAAGGGATCGTGGACTGTTGTTGGAGGATCCATCTGGGCTTGATAGGTCGGATTTCTTAGATGAGAAAAATCGGCCTTTGAATACCATAGCTAGGGTTTAGTGATTACTGATTAAATGATTACTTGTTCTTTCTTTTTGAAGTGAATTACAGCCCCAGCTGTAGAAACATGAGGGGCTGTAAAGTTGGACTAGAACATGAGAATGGAGATTTGACTACTAATGCAGAGTTTGGACTGAGGGAAGAGTCTGTAGTTTCGAGGTTCACTACTGTTTTTCTCTGTAGAATCGGAAATGGTGACGGTGACTGCGTCCGATGGAAGTTTTGGAGACAGATTGAGAAAGTAATGGGGGCTGAAATGGAACAACCAGGAAACGAAAAGACTTGACCGTCTTCCATTTCTCTATTTATATGAAGTTTTCGAGTTTCAAATCTCAATTACTCCACAACAAAAATATCAATAAACAAAAATTAAAAGATGAAAAAAAAATACATGTCCATCTTTTGTTTTCAAATAACTTACCACACAATAGAAAAATAACAACAATAAAAAATAAATAAAAACAATTATTTTGATTTTCCACTTCGATACTCAATAACATTTGAGGTCCAACTCATCTAGATTCTAGCTAGAAAGTCTAACTTTAAGGGTAAAGTATTATTTACCAAAACAATAGAGTAATACTTATCACTCCATTGCAACGTTTGATACTTAAGATATTAAATCAACACCCTTACAATATTAAATTAGAAAAATAAACATATCAATTCAATCTTTTCACCTAACATATCTTCAATCTTTAAGATGTCTTCGATTAATAAAAATAAGAAAATTCAACAATAATCGATTTAACCGGATTAATGCATTTAATTACCAATGCGGTTCGGGACATAGTTTATTAATTTCTTATAAATATTTTAAAGTTACATAAGAAAATATAGTGAAACACATTGTAATAGTTAATGGCATGTAATATGGTTAATGGCATGTAATATGGTTAATGGCATGTAATAAAACAAATATTGTTTTACTTCCCTAAAATGACAAAGAGCAACTAAGAAAGTTTGAGGACCAAAAATAAAATAATTAGAAAATTTTTAAATATGTATTTGGTTGCCCCACGTAAAGGTATAGCAGAACTTGTAGCTTTTCCTTCAATGGCTTTGCTTTTTCTCCACTTTTTCATCAAATTCGCCAACAACTTTACAATAACTTTGACCTAATTTAGTATTTAGGTCCAAAACCTCACAATTAGGCGAACAAGCAGATTTAACTAGTACTGTATTAAATTCAAGTCAAAATAATTTATTGGAGTCTTTGTTAAATTATTGTTTAATAATTTCACAAGGGATTCACTTTGCCAAACATCAATAGCGTGTATATATTCAATGTTGTCATAAAAAACAGCTGTATAGATTTCCGAGTAAATTTAGTACAGTCTGATTTGCTCTAGAATTGAATTGAACTCTAACTCAATTTGCTAGGTAATTGAAGATAAATTACTCTCATTACTTCTCCTAAGCTTGTCTATTATCCCTAGCATTTATTATTTCTTACGCATATTATTATTATTATTATTATTCTTTTTTTTTTAGAAGATAAACAAATGCATGCAACTCAGTGTGAATATGAGATCCTCAAATACTCCAGCACAGGAGCGGATTTATGTGTAAGGGATGGGGTGGCACGCCACCCCGGCCAAAACTATGCAATAGTATTTATATATGTACTCCCTCTATTCACTTTTACTTGTCAGGTATACTAAAAATAAATTTTTATTTTTACTTGTCATTTTGCGCATATCAAGAGAAGACAAAAAAAAAAATTCTGATTTACCCTTAATTCATTACATTTCTTGAATAATTAATGGTCAATTGTAGCTTTCCAATGCTCAATATTGAAATTCACATAGAACTTTTCATTATCCCCTTGTTAAACACAAAAGTCCACTAAAATCATCTTTTATTCTTTTCTTCTTTGAAGTATTATTTTCTTCAGAATATATTTTTTTAAAACTCTCTAGTTAGTCCAATAAATCTGTGCACATCTCCTTTAAGAAATGGACAAAAGTGATTATTTTTAAGGAAACAGATGAAAGTCCCACAAATATCAAAGTAAAAGACTCATAAAATGGTTGAAGATTCAAAGAATATTGAAGCTAAAGATTCAAAAAAGAGAGATGAAGATCGAGTAGAAGCAATTGAAGATTCGAAGACAAAAGTTTTGGATGTTCCAAAATTTGGTGAAGGATTCTGAATGGGGTTGGCTCCTAAATTTACTCAACTGTTTGGCTCAAAAAAAATTCAGGCTTTTAAACTAAAGAGATGGTCTGGATATGTAAAATGTTGTTATCTATGAAAATTTAATGTACTTGGAACGTCATAGTGGCTACTATAAATACGTATGAGAATTTGGTTTCAATTATTGAGTATCAATTAATAGAATTATTATGGTAAAATTATCATGTCAATTATTATTTCTTAAGAAGCGTGAAAAGTCAAAACGTGACAAGTAAAAGTGAACGGAAGGAATATGTATATACATAAAAAATGCTACAAATATTTTAAGTGGCACCATCATTAACAAATTGACCGAAGGTGCCACTAGCAATGCACCATCGTTCCACCTTAGTGGCGTGAGTTTGAATCTGGCTTAGCACACTTTTGGTAAAAGTTTTGTCCGGTGCATTTAAGACAACTATAAATATAAAAGGAGGTTTACTCCTTTGTTTTTTTTTTTTTCTCTTTCCTTAATTGCTCTTTTTATTTATTAGTTTATGGACACACGTATTGTGCATGTACTCAATATCAATAAGTACAAAAATTATAAAATCACGTGAATAATATTTTCTTTAGAAGTTAAGGTAGAGTAGCATGATGTGTTGACTACATTGTTCACAATCGCATCTCATGCATTACATATATAAAGAACAATTAAACATCAACCTCATTTTGTGTATTATTGATCCAGCATAATTGCATAGTAGTTCAAATAAAATCTTTAATGGCAAGTAATTTAACATCTACGTAGAGGGTAATTTGGTCATTCAAATATAGAAGGATAATGTTCACACTTATAATATAGTATATGATATATGATATGATATTTGTTCACTATTTTTTCTTGATGTGTATAAGATCAGTCTGCCTATGATCTGTCATATCAAACTGTTAAAGCTTTAGTTTCCAAGCAAATCACAGCATATTACATTACAAGATTTATGTAAAATTGAAATTATAGTTTTCGAATGAAACCTATGATCTGTCATATCAAACTTATGATATGATTTGTCATATATATCTGTCATATCAAACTGAAACAAGATTTAGTTTTCGAATGAACTTGAAAGGATATCCTTCATTTTCAGGGGGTGAAAGATGAATGCGTGAAATAACCACATGCTTTATTGCACAATGGCCAATCATAATTTCTGCTCGTAAAACGTTGTTATCAAAGTCTCTACATATCATTCTTGTTCTGTTACATAAGTCATTTTTAGAAGGGTCTAATTTCCTGAGTAGCATGATGGATGCGTTCTCCTTCAACACTAACCTGCATAAGAAAATAAAAGTTAAAAGGAAAGTCATTTTTTGTTGCATGTTTCTGGTGTGTATGCTTAAGGTATTTCAAAGATAAATAGTGGAGCAACAAAATATATTTATAAATCATGATGTATATGATAAAATACCTATATGGGAGACCATTGAGTGTTAAAGAATTTAGATATTCTTTCTGATAATAATTATTGGCGTCATCTTTTGCAGAGTCAAAACTAATAAATGTTATGCCTTCATCTGGTAACATAGCTATCAACCTCTCGTTTAGCTTATCAACATGCTCATTTCTGTTTGCTAAAATAGCCCTCTCCGTTGCATATTTTGCAGAGTTAGCATTCTCTTATAGTGATGGGTATATTTTGTTTATTAAGCATTCTTCAGCAATACCATCACTATTATACTTGACAATCAAATATTCTTGAAGAGGGATCAAATTGTCATTTATTGTAGGCTGTTCTCCGTTAAGAACTCACTAAATATTAGTGTCACACCTCTTTTCGCACACCCCCGTGAGGAGTATATAAAGAGTTTTTTCAATTAAAGTGATATTAGTCGAAATGAGATTATTTAATTTATTTTTCAGAGTCGCTACTTGAAAATTTTAGATTGGTGTCCCAAGTCATCGGTTTTATCCCAAATCGAGGAAAAATTTTTACTTTCTTAACGAAGTCTGCGAACTAGAAATTCTAGGTAAGGAATTCTGTTAACCTGAGGGAAGGTGTTAGGCACCCTCGGATTCCGTGATTTTAGCATGGTCGCTTCATCGTTATAATCAGCCTATTATCTAATTTTAATACCTATTATTAGCCTATAGTGCATTTTACTTTGTTTTGCTTTTATGCTTTTAGAATTAACGGAGAATTGCAATGTTAATCAAAATATGTCACAAATTACATCACATAAATGCACCCGCAATTTGTAACACCTTTTAATTTAAGCATTGAGATTTGGATGTGGGTCACATAAATGCGCACGCGAGTTTTAGGAAATTGAATTATTAAAACAACGCGCCTAAAGCAAACTACGCATTTTTAGTTTTTCAAGGGCCGTGAAATTTGCTAAACGGCGCCCCTCGATTTTCTAAGTATTTAATTAATGAGGGCCATGTGTTTGTAAATTTTATTTGGTATGGCACGCCCCAAATTAGTTCGAAAGCTTTTATTATTCGAAGTTGTTAAAATCGGGTTACCTAAAAGGCACCCTCGAAATTGACATTGTCACTATGTCACGGGAACCATACCCATAGTCACAATGTAGATAATCGTGCCTAGAAGCGAGCTACTAAAGTTTGGAGCGTTAAGGCTTATTTACTCTAGTCTTGCATTTAATTAATTAAGAGGGTCATTGGTGATCGTCGCTAATTGTATGGCTCACCTCTACTAATTTAGCGGATTTTATTAAGACTACATGGTGTTGAGTATCCATATCAGTAGCCAACCCGTTTTAATTAACAGTAGATGAAGCTCAAGTACAAATCATTCAACATAAGTTCATTTGCGAATATAGCCACTAGCTGTATAAAAATAAACAATTTGAATTTAAAGCTATCTTTCAGAAGCAGCCTCAATTGGTTCGAAAGTGCACAAATTCAAACGAATCATAACCAATTACAAACACAGCTAGTAATTTTGTAAAGTTAAATATACTCTTGGTTTTACATTAATAGCGCCATTTCTGCACAGACTCAAATAAAGGATGTACAATTACAAACGCAGCCAGTAATTTTGCAAAGTTAACTATACTCTAGGTTTTACATTAATAGCGCCATTTCTGCACAGACTCAAACGAAGGATGTACAATTATCAGAATCCCCCAGATTTTTCTGTTATTCAAATCCCCTCACACGACACACACTCACCCTCCCCTCATAGATTTTCTCTCTTGCATGTGACTGTTATCCCCAAAAAACAGAAATCTGTTTTAAACGTTTGAAAAATTCCTTTTACCCCCCAAAGTTTCTTTTTGTTTTATTTAATTAACTACTAGAAACTTCTACCTTTTTTTTTTGTTTTAATTTTAACGGGTCAAAACTTACCTGGCCCAAAACAGTCAACAAATTCTGACTTTTCTTTTTGGGCTTTGATTTTTGAAGCCCTGTTTCCATGGAGTCTTAAAGACTCAAACCAAGACAAACTAATTAACACCCAAACCCGTTTTGACCCGAAACGAATAGAAATAAAAAATAAAAATTTATAGAAGGGGTAGATTATGAACAACATGTTTAACCAAATAAATAAATGAAAAATAAACTGAAAAAAAAACTGAAAAAAAATGAACGAGAAGGATAATACCTTGATTTGTACATGTAAAACTTCAATTTTTAAGTAAAATTGACTTTAACCATGTGTTCTGCTAAAGTCCATTCGTACTCAAATCGACTTCCAAAATCCGATTTTGAAACTTTAGGTTTTTTTTTTTTTTTTAAATTTTTTATAAACAAAATCGGGATGATTTTGACCGAAATGAGGTGTAGTTTTTAGGTGAGAAGGGGTTGGTCATAGTTTGGGTTGTGATTTGGATGATTTTTGGGTGGATTTGGAAGAAAAGCAGCCATGGCTGCTTGGGTAACAGAGGCGGCTATGGTTAGGTTTAGAGGAGAGGGGTCGTTTGGACGATGTAGTTTTGGGGGGTAGGGTTCGTTAGGACACTTATATAGGGGGTGTTAGTTTAGTTCTGAACCGTTGGATCTTGTTGAGATTAACGGCTCAGATGAGCCTACAATGAAACGGCGTCGTTTTGATTTAAAGAGAGGGGGAAGGGTTTGGGCCAGTCCGGTAAGACTCAATTGGGCCTGGTTCATTTTAATATAGACCAACCTAGTCTGATTTCCCCTCTCTTTGTTTTCTTTTCTTAATTAAAATTTTTTCTAATTTCTCCTCTTAATTTTTTAAAACTGGAAGACTTACTAATTAAAATCCTAAATTACCTAAAAATGTGAAATTAAGCCAAATATCTATTTACAAAAATTATAGAATTAAACATTAAAAATTAAAAAGAGTGTAAAATGAACTATTTTATGACTTTTTCTCAATTTTATAAAAACCAACAACTACTAATTTAATCTAAAAATATAAAATGACTCCTAAATGCAATGCATGGTATTGTGGAGTATTTTCATGAATTAATTACTTAACAATTAAATATAAGTAATTAAAATTTTAATAGAATTCCTAAAATGGCTAATAATTAATTAAAAATTATTTATTGATTTTTATAGGAGTATTTCGGGCATAGCAAAAATCACGTGCTCACAGCTGCCCCTCTTTGCTCGGAGACACGAAGGGTTTTCGGGCAAAGATAAGATGAGCAATTCTGCGGGATTTTTACCTATCCCAGACTCCATGAGAAGCATTTTTGAAAAGAGTCTGACCGAACCTTGCTTCAAGGGTTGCCTACATATCCTTGGCTATAAATGAATCAGGTCAGTGTAGTTCTGGAAGTTTTGGTAGCTGGGACTACCCGGGAGCTGTGATTTTCGTTGTTGCTGCTACGTTACTGCTTGCTCTCCTTATTACACCAAAATGGAAAATAAAAAGCTAAACTAGCTACGTCTATCAACTACGAGTTACAAGATTCCTATCTACAAATTTCTTGAAACTTGATCTCGAATCTTCTTATGCATCTCGAACTGTTGACTCGCATTCTTGAGGCGAGCTTTTGCTATTCCTAACTTGACTTGATCCTATTCTTCAGGCGGACACCTGGTGCTTTTAACTTGAATTTTGAAACTCGACATAAACTCTAAAATAAGTGCCCTTGTTTTCCGGGTGGGCGTCTGCTACTAAAACTCGAATTATATTCCCTCGTTATCCAGGTGAGTGTCTGATTTCCAAAACTTGAATTGTATTCCCTCGTTGTCTAGGTGGGCACCTGATTTCCGAAGCTTGAATTGCATTCCCTTGTTGTCTGGGTGGGTGCCTGACTTCCAAAGCTTGAATTGTATTCCCTCGTTGTCCAGGTGGACGCCTGATATCACAACAGCGAACCAAACAAAAGAAACTTTTCTGCCCCAGTTTGGAACCTGGGCATATCTGTGGGGATTCAAATTTTGCTAGACTTTTAAGAATTTTAAAAGCTAAATCCCATCATTCAAGAGGGTCCTAGTAAATTTTGGAACTAAATCTCGTTATTTAGGAGGGTCCTGAGAAATTTGAAATTGAAGTCTCATTATCCAGGAGGGTCCTGAAAACCTTTAAAGCTAATTCCCATTATTCAGGAGGGTCCTGAGAAATTTTAGAACTAAATCTCATTATTCAGGAGGGTCCTGAGAAATTTAAAATTGAAGTCCCATTATCCAGGAGGGTCCTGAAAACCTTTAAAGCTAATTCCCATTATCCAGGAGGGTACTGAAAAATTTCCTCTAAAGCTAATTCCTATTATCCAGGAGGGTCCTGAGAAATTTTAGAACTAAATCCCATTATTCAGGAGGGTCCTGAGAAATTTAAAATTGAAGTCCCATTATCCAGGAGGGTCCTGAAAACTTTTAAAGCTAATTTTCATTATCTAGGAGGATCCTGAGAAATTTTAGAACTAAATCTCATTATTCATGAGGGTCCTGAGGGCCGAAAAAGAATTTACCTGAGCCATGCTCTCCGCTTGGGAAATTCTTGAATAGCAATTTTTGCCTCCCGAGCCATGTCTTCTTCACAAGAGGGCTTTGTGGATTGACAACTTTTATGCTTTCTGTTTCAGATAAGTAAAATCTTGTTAGTTTGAAAAACGTGATGGTTAGTTTGTGGCGTCATTGCTGGGGTCTGCTTCTGCTGGGGAATATATTCAAATTTTGGCTTGGCTGGGGATCTGCTTCTGCTGACTGCCAAGCTTCATCCTGATCAGCTGCTTTGAATTAGCATAGAGTTGTTTGACTTTTGATTGGGGCCAGATTACACCTCTCTCTGAACGACCCGAATCTCTTACCCTTATTATTGCATTGCACTTTTATTCTGGACGTTGCTGTGTTCTTATATTTTCTCAAAACCCCAAAAATCACCTTATTGCCTAAACTCCGGTTAACTACATACCGCTCATTCTAGATTATGTCCCTTGCGATATGCTTGGTCGAGTTCCGTTTTGCGCAATTTAGAAGTTGGTAGTAGGCTTTGAAATCCTTTCCTGCTTACTCAACATGGCTAATTCGAAAGAAACTCACAAAGATAGACTCGATAAACAAACTGTAATGATTTTGTGACAAAAGAAAACAAAGGAAAATTATGAACACAAACGATTATGTGAGGGAAATTTAGATCAGAAAGACTTATCTAAGGGAAGCAGCCAGCTCCAATGATCATGACATGCATTTCGGATTGATCAGCCTAATCCGTCCGACCAATCGTATTCAACTCATGGCATAAGTCCATACTTCGCAGACCAACCTTTCACTGATCTCATTCCTCTTGTTGGTTTATCTTTAATTCACCATCGCCTTATGGTGCCCATGAGGGTTTTCACCAATAAGACTCTCTCATTTTTAATTTTCTCTCATCTCACCATCGTCTTATGGTGCCCACAAGGGTTTTCACCAATAAGACTCTCTCATTTTAAATTTTCTCTCATCTCACCATCGCCTTATGGTGCCCGCAAGGGTTTTCACCAATAAGACTCTCTTATTTTAAATTTCTTTTATGCACCCATGAACAAAGTGTTACCCCTGATGTAAATCATATCTCCATTTTGCTTGACCCGGCATCCTCAAAGATTGATCGGAAGGACTTTCTTTGGACCGTAATGTAGGCTTTTGGACAGGGTTAAAAAGAGAGGGTGGCATGAAGGCTCAAAGTAATTCAAAAATGAAATAGGGGTCAAGATTACAACTTTTGGAATCAGATCTTTTCGAATCCAAACTTCTGCCCCAGTTATTTTGGGGTCTGGGAAAATTTTAATTTTTATTTTGATGAGACCGAACCGTAAGGCTGCCTACGTATCCTTAAAAGGAATCAGGTCGAACATAGTTCAAATGAAAGTTGTTTGTTTTTGTTTCCTTTTTCTCTCTTTTTTTTTCTTTCTTTCCTTCTTCTTTTTTTTGGTTTCTTCTTTTTCTTTTTTTTTGTCTTTTTCTTTTCTTTTTTTTTCATCTTTCTCTTCTTTTTTTTTTTCATCTTTCTCTTCTTTTTTCTTCTTTTTTCCTTTTCTTTCTCTTTTCTTCTTCGTTTTTTTTTCTTCATCTTTCTTATTTCTGTTACTGATTCCAAAAGAGGGATACGAAAGAAAATAAGTAAGGCTCAAAAGGGTAACGAAGGATGAGAGTGTTTGGATAGCGGAATAAAATAACTTCGTCATTTCAACTTTGAACATGTCAAGTACAAAATACAATTGAAAATGAGCAGAGAAATCATACATAATACTTATTAACTGCATCAGAATTGATAGCCATATCTACACATTTGCCTTCTATGTCTGTTAAATGCAAAGCACCATTTGGCAACACTCTTGTCACAACGAATGGTCCGTGCCAGTTCGGGGCGAATTTGCCTTTGGCTTCCACTTGGTGAGGAAGGATACGTTTCAATACCATCTAACCGACTTCAAATTTTCAAGGGCGCACCTTTTTGCTGTATGCTCTGGCCATTCTTTTCTGATACAATTGACCATGACATACTGCAATCAATCTTTTCTCATCAATCAAACTCAATTGCTCGAGTCGGGCCTTGACCCACTCACTGTCATCAATTTCGGCTTCTGCGGCAATCCGAAGAGATGGAATCTCAACTTCTGTAGGTATAACTGCCTTAGTTCTGATACCAGCAGATAAGGGGTCGCACCCACTGAAGTACGAACTGTAGTGCGATAACCCAGTAATGCAAAAGGCAACTTTTCATGCCATTGCCGAGAACCCTGAACCATCTTACGAAGTATCTTCTTTATGTTCTTGTTGGCAGCCTCGACAGCTCTATTTGCCTTGGGGCGATACGGAGTGGAGTTCCGATGCATGATCTTGAACTGTTAACATACCTGTTTCATCAAATGACTGTTGAGATTAGCAGCATTGTCTGTGATGATCACCTTGGGAATTCCAAACTGACAAATGATGTTTGAATGAACAAAGTCCACCACTGCCTTCTTGGTTACGGACTTGAAAGTTATAGCTTCGACCCATTTGGTAAAGTAATCAATGGCCACTAGAATAAACCTATGCCCGTTTGACGCTGCCGGCTCAATTGGCCCAATAACATCCATGCCCCAAGCAACAAAGGGCCAGGGTGCAGACATTGTGTGTAGCTCAGATGGGGGAGAATGAATCAAATCACCGTGCACCTAGCATTGATGACACTTGCGAACAAAACTGATGCAACTCGTTCCATGGTGAGCCAATAATAGCCTGCTCGAAGTATCTTCTTTGCCAATACATACCCATTCATATGTGGACCGCAAACTCCAGAATGTACTTCGGTCATGATAGTTGAAGCTTCTTTGGCATCTATACACCTCAGCAGTCCTAAATCCGGAGTTCTCTTATACAAGATTCCTCCATTCAAGAAAAATCCACTGGCTAGACGTCGAATGGTTCTCTTCTGGTCACCTGTAGCATGTGTTGGATATACCCCTGACCGAATGTATTCCTTGATATCATGGAACCAAGGTTCGCCATCGATTTCCTCTTCCACCACATTACAATAGGCATGTTGATCATGAACTTGGATATGTATGGGGTCGACATAAACCTTGTCTAGATGATGTAACATTGATGCTAGGGTAGCCAAGGCATCAGCCATCTCGTTATGAATCCTGGGAATATGTCTAAATTCGACTAATCGGAAGCGTTGACAAAGATCATGTAAGTACTGTCGGTAAGGTATGAGCTTCAAGTCTCGAGTCTCCCATTCTCCTTGAATCTGACGGACCAACAGATCTGAATCTCCCAGAACAAGTATTTCCTGGACCCCCATATCTATGGCTAACCTCAAACCCAGAATGCATGCCTCGTACTCCGCCATGTTGTTGGTGCAATAGAATCGAAGCTTTGCTGTTACAGGGTAATGTTGCCCGGAGATAAGTACAGCCCCTATTCCGACTCCTTTCATGTTAGCAGCTCCATCAAAGAAAAGTTTCCAACCTAGCTTTTCATCGGGGTCAACCTCATCAATCGACATGACCTTTTCATCAGGAAAATAAGTCTTCAATGGCTCGTATTCATTATCCACCGGATTTTCGGCCAAATGATCGGCCAAAGCTTGGGCTTTCATCACAGTCCGGATTACATAGATGATGTCAAATTCTGTAAGTAAAATATGCCATTTTGCAAGCCTTCCTGTGGGCATAGGCTTCTGAAAGATATACTTCAGAGGATCCATGCGAGAAATGAGATAAGTGGTGTGAGACGACAGATAATGCTTGAACTTTTGTGCCACCCAAGTCAAGGCGCAACATGTCCTCTCAAGCAGAGTGTACTTAACCTCGTAAGGAGTGAAATTCTTACTAAGATAATAGATTGCCTGCTCCTTCTTTCCTGTGATGTCATGTTGACCCAACACGCAACCAAAAGAATTATCCAAGACCGTCAAATAAAGAATCAAAGGTCTTCCCGGCTCTAGTGGGACCATCACAGGTGGATTCGACAGGTACCTTTTGATCTTATCATATGCCTCTTGACACTCGTCAGTCCACTTGACTGCAGCATTCTTCTTCAACATTTTAAAGATGGGCTCACAGGTTATCGTGAGTTGAGCAATAAACCTGCTGATGTAGTTTAACCTTCCGAGTAGGCTCATCACCTCTGTTTTGTTCCTTGGCGGTGGCAATTCTTGAATGGCTTTGATCTTTAACGGATCCAGTTCAATATCGCGTCGGCTGACCACAAATCCCAACAATTCTCAGACGGGACACCAAATGCACATTTTGCTGGGTTGAGCTTGATGTTGTACCTGCGGAGCCTTTGGAAAAACTTTCTCAGATCATTGACATGATCAGACTGCTTCTTTGACTTTATGATCACATCATCTACATAGACCTCAATCTCTTTATGTATCATGTCATGAAAAATGGTGGTCATTGCCCTCATGTAAGTTGCCCCAGCATTTTTTAGACCAAATGGCATTACCCGATAATAGTACGTTCCCCATGGCGTGATGAATGCTGTCTTTTCTGCATCTTCCTCGTCCATCAAGATCTAATGATATCCCGCGTAACAGTCCACAAAAAAACCAATCTCATGCTTGGCACAATTATCGATCAAAATGTGAATGCTCGGCAATGGAAAATCATCCTTTGGGTTTGCTTTGTTGAGATCACGGTAATCAACACAGACCCTGGTCTTACCATCCTTCTTTGGTAACGGCACAATATTAGCTAATCAAGTGGGATATCGAGTGACCCGAATGACCTTTGCAATAAGCTGTTTTGTGATTTCTTCTTTGATCTTTACACTCATATCCGTCTTAAACTTTCGCAACTTTTGCTTGACGGGGGGAAATGTTGGATCAGTTGGCAATTTATGGGCTACCAGATCAGTGCTCAAACCCGGCATTTCGTCATACGACCAAGCGAAAACATCTTTGTACTCAAACAATGTTTTGATTATTTCCTCCTTCACCTGTGGTTCTAGATGCACACTTATCTTGGTTTCCCTAACATCATCCTGGTCCCCTAAATTGATTGCTTCAGTCTCACTCAAATTAGGTTTTGATTTTTCTTAAAATTGTTTTAGCTCTTTACTGATTTGCCCAAATGCTGCTTCTTCGTCATATTCTCTTTCCTCATCATATTCTACCTCTTGGATTGTTATTTTAGAATTAGATTGGCTTTTAAGACTCGGCTGAAATTTTTCATGCATGTCATGTCACTGCAACTAGCATAAAAAGAACTGTACAAAAGAACAAAATAAAATATTACTAAGAATAATAGAAAACGGGAAATTGCATTTCCTTGAAAATAAAAGGATAGAAGGGTTCGGGCACCACAATAAGCAAAACTAAAGAAAGATCTGGATTAAAACCCTGGAATGACCTAGATAAAAGGAAAGGAAATAAAGCAAACTACCAAAACTCCTTCCTGGTGGGGAGAGGAGTAACTTCCCAACTGCTAAGCTTCACGCTCGGGCCCACAAACTGCACATCTGCTTTGCTAGAGCCTTCACCAACCTCGACCATATTGATCTCTTCGAAAAGACTTCGGAACCCCTTGATTATCTCTTCATCAACATCGAACACAGGTTTCGGGATTGAGGAGGTTGGAGGTTTTTCGGCTCCTGGTTTGACAAAAGACTTGGAGATGTGTGGGACGGGTTTAGGAAGAGACCATATCTTCTATTTTGGATTTCTAAAACTTATCATATCTTCCTCTTTGGGCGTGAATCCCAAACCAAATGTACCATAATTTTCACTAGGGCGTATTGGATGCACAATACCTTGCAGAGATGATCCCAGACCCTTACCCGACACAAAATCATTCTTCAACATTTCAGTCGCAACCATGACAAACGCAGAGGATAGCTTGGGACCCAGAATGCGTTCTCCTTTGGTGATCTTCTCAATAGGCACTGTTTTGAAGGTTTGAAATACCTATGGTCCCTTATCATTATCAGCTTCAACAAACGGGACAATCGTGTCATTGCCGACCGGCAAATCTTTCTCACCGTGCACAACTATATCTTGCCCGTCCCACTCAAACTTCACCATTTGATGCAGAGAGGACGGGACTGCCTTAGCAGCATGTATCCAAGGCCTTCCCAACAACAGGTTGTAGGAGACGCCTATATCTAGCACTTGGGAATTTCATGGTAAATTCAACTGGCCCTATTGACAATTCAAGCATTATGTCTCCAACAGAACCTTTACCTCCTCCATCAAAACCTCAAACGCACACACTATCAAGCGGATCCTTTCAGTGCCCATCTTCAGTTTTTGCAGAGTAGACAACGAACAAATATTTGCACTAGAGCCTTTGTCAACCAAAACCCTCGAGACAACAGCATCTTCGCACTTCACTGTAAGATATAGAGCTCGGTTGTGTTCTGTACCCTCGATAGGAAGTTCATCATCAGAGAAAGTGATCCTATTCGCTTCGAAAATCTTGCCAGCTATCTTTTCCAAGTGGTTCACTATGATCTTATCAGGAACATGTGCCTCTTTTAAAATTTTCATTAAAACCCTGGGATGTTCGTCTGAGTGCATCAGCAAAGATAAAAGAGAAATATGAGCTGGTGTTTTTCTTAACTGTTCTATAATGGAATAATCCTGTCCCTTCATTTTCTTCAAGAATTCCTCAGCCTCTTCCTCGGTAACCGGTTTCTTTACTGGCAATTGACTATCTTTGAATGGCTTGGCTTTCCTTAGTTCCTCCGGAGTGAAACACCTCCCAGAACGAGTCAATCCTCCAGTCTCATTCACTTCTTTTCCTTTGTATGTCACCATCACTTGCTTGTAATTCCACGGAACAGCCTTGGTATCAACCACCGGCAGCTGGGTCACCGGTTTAATGATGATAGGGGTAATAGGAGCCCCTTTCACAACTATGACAAGCTTACTTGAAACACCTGGCACTATCACTTTTGAGCTTTCTAGATTTGCCTTAATCCCTTTCACGACCAATACTGGTGGTTTCAAATTGAGCGGGCTTGGCCTTTCTGTTGCCCCTTCAACTGTCATAGGCTTTGCTTTGGTGGAATCTGGCTCCTTAACCAAATGGTTTTCACTGACCCGAATCATCATGACGAACTTATAAGACTTCTTGGGCTCCCCGTCCTTGTAAACTACTTCGATCACATGTGTCTCAGCATGGGCAGGCAGAGGATTTTGGTTAATGTTTGGAGTGTCTGGGCTTTGGACTACAATTTGGTTCGTATCAATGAGTTCTTGGATCGCCCATTTCAGGTGCCAACACTTTTCTATGTCGTGGCCTGGGGCATCAGAACAATAGGCACATCTTAGGGAATAATCGAGGTTCTTTGGAGGGGGATTTGGTATTTTTGACTCAATCAGCCTCAAGATGTCCAGTTGTGTTAGCCTTTGGAATAGACTGGCGTAGGATTCTCCAAGCGGGGTAAAAGTTTGTTTTCGCTGTTGCCTCTCTTTCCTATACTCTGGTCTTGGTCGAAAATGTGGTCCATTGGGGTTTTGGTAAGGTTGTGGAGGTGGATAGGTATTTTGTGGAGCTGGGTAGGTGTTCTGTGGGGCAGGGGCACGCCATTGTGGGTAAGGAGGGGGTTGAGCATATGACTTTGTATGGTGAACAAAATATTGAGGTGATCTAGCTGAGTCTTGGGGGCTTGGCGTGGAAAAGTAATGTTGAGGGGTATTATATGGAGCTTGGGTGTAGGTTTGAGGTCGGGGTCGCGGATGGGTGTATTGGTGAGGTGGACCTCTCTGACCCTGCCATGATCCGGAGACAAACATAGCGACATCTTCCTTTTTCTTCTTGCCTAGAAAACGTACTTTGGATTGCCTGGGTGGTTGCTTTTATAGCAGAATAACTCATGATCTTACTCAAGTTGAGCCCTTCTTCCACCATTTCTCCCATCTTTACCACATCATTGAAGGACTTACCAATGGCTGAGATCAAATGCCCATAACAAGTGGGCTCCAAGGCTTGAAGGAAGTATTTAACCATCTCATCTTCTTCCATCGGAGGATTGACTCGTGCAGCTTGCTCCCTCCATCGGAAACCATATTCTCTAAAGCTTTCACTAGGTTTCTTTTCCACCTTGGTCAGAGATAGGCGGTTTGGAACAATGTCTATATTATATTGGAAATGTCGGGTGAAGGCCTGAGCCATATCGTCCCAAGTGTACCACCTGTTAATGTCCTGAGGGGTGTACCATTCCAAAGCTGCCCCACTCAAACTTTGGCTGAAGTAGGCCACTAGCAGTTCGTCTTTTCCTCCAGCACCTCTCATCTTGCTGCAATAACCCTTTAGATGGGCAACAGGATCCCCATGTCCGTCATACAAGTCGAATTTGGGCATCTTGAATCCAGCAGGCAGTTGGACATCGGGAAACAAACACAAATCCTTATAGGCTACGCTCACCTTATTCTCCAATCCTTGCATATTTCTCAATGATTGCTCGAGACTCTGCAACTTCCTAAACATCTCTTCTTGCTCTGCGTTCTTGGGTGGTTTGTTAGTTTCAACATGAGGCTCAAATTGGGGAATGTAGGAGTAAGTATCTGGGATTTTGAAGGTGGGCTCCGATGCATTGTAGTGGGCATCTGGGGCGGGAAATGCGGGTTCACTAGAGGATCGGTGGAGATTAGCTTGTGGAGGGGGTATGAAAATAGGAGCAGATGTCGGAGCAGAGTACGAGGTTGTTTTGACCGGTAGAGCATGAAAGGTTTGAGTCGAAGTGCCGGGGTAATTGTGGTAAGGGGTAAAGCCAGGTGCATATTGTGGGGAAAGATCGATGATATTAGCCATCTGGGATTGAGAGAGTGGTGGAATGGAAGCAGGATTTTCTGTGTAGTTGGTGGGGAATGAGGGTGGAGGGTGTCCCTTAATCCATGCTTGATACATTTCTGCCATCGGATGTTTCAACCTCCGGACCTCCTCTTGCAATTCTGACTCCGACTCAAAAATCTCTCGGCGGGTCTACAACTCTAGTGTCTATTTCTTTGCTAGCCATGATTGTTTGACGCTTTGATCGGGTGTTGTACGGATGACTTGCCAGGATGCCAACAAACTAATCACCTATTTGTAAAAACCTATACTTAAAAGCAAACTGGTTAGTTTGAACAAATAACAGATAGGTAATCGCACGTTAGGGTGTGATGTACCTAAGCAGTTAAATGTGTTCCTATATGTTTCACAACGGTTGCGTGTTTCAATTCGGCTTTGCCTATTTCTTTTCTTTTGCTTTCTAATTCTCACTTTTATTTCCGCTTTATTCTTGCCCTTTTTTTCCCTCATTTTTTTTCTTTTTTCTTTTTTTTAGATGCTACATAATTCCGAAGAAATAAATGTGAAAATAGAGAAACAATTTTTGTAAACTTTCAATTTTCATTAATAAAACATTTCTGTTACAGACTCGATCTTTAGAGACAAACTACAACAGACTCGAAACAATTCTTGAAATAAGAAAAGAAAATACATATTGCAAAATTAAGAATATATTAAAGCTTCAGGTCCTGGAGCCCGTGGGACATCGTTCGGTCTTGCCACGGGCCTCTGTGCAAGATCCCCTTGGAGCTGCTCTAAATCGCTCATTATCTAGCGGACGTATATCATCACCGCGGCGAAGAAGGTGGTCTGAGTCATGTCTTCACAGGCCTGGCATTTCGCAACAACATACTCGGCAATTGCCCTAACCTTCTCTCGAATAATGCCCTTCTCTTGCAGCAAACGCCCTATTTGCTGATCTCGGGCCTTTAACACTTGAAGGTCACGATGGTTCTGTTTTGTATCTGTCGTAAATCCTGTTCCATCTGGGCCATTAGATCATAGCAGTGTTCTCTGTTTGCTTTAAAGTTCCGAGTTTTTTTCTCTGCTTCATTTTCCAGACTGGTTATCTTTCTTTTCAAATCGACGATGGTTCCCTCATATCTTCTTTTTATTTGTCGGACGAACTGCGCACGCCCTTCAATATTTTCTGCCAATTGTTTTCTAAGTCTTTCTTGCTCTGCCTTAGATTTTTCCAGACTGTCTTGGCATTCTATTACCTTCTTCCTCAAGCTGTTGATGAGCTTTCCATCTGCCGGACTTCTTTCTTGATTTATGACAGCCACTTTTATCTGTTGTATTTGAGCCTTGAGGGCTTCGTTTTCCTGAGTCAGTTCTTTCTTTTCTCCCTCGTCCGCTGCGGCTTGCACATTTTTCTCAAACTGAAGATCCCAGACTTGTTTTTCTAATCTGCTTATGGTGGCCGTATATTCGTTTTCTTTGGCTAACCAGTCCCATTGGGCTTGTGACTCTTCAATAAATTCTTGAAGGTGGGGTCTTTTGGCTGGTCGTCTGGGCTCAGCTTCTTTCTAATACCGTGCAAGATAACCAGGGGAGACTTCGCCCCGAGACATGTCCCGGACACAAGTGTTTACCGGCAAGTATGGACATTCACTCCAGACCTGACGAACCACTTTTTCTGGGAATTGTCCATCGGCACTAATTTCAATTGCGTGACGACTAAGATCCTCATCCTTGGGTACCGTTTGACATCTTCCCAACTGTCTTAGGACCCAGCATGGTGCATAGGGTTAAGGCCCATTAGGAGAAAATAAGGCCCAGTAGCCGATATATATAGAACTTCGTCGACTGTAGAGTAACTGAGCGTCCACTCCACTTGCTCCGCCGAGACAGAATAGAGACGGGATATCCATCCTGTGACCCCTTCGGGCATGCTGACATTTCCAACCTTGGCCTGGAATTCGGCTATGTAGCTTCTTTTTGCCGATGTGTATCTTATGTACTGGGGGCGCTGACATAAGTGCTCAATTATCCATATTTGCAACAACAAGTTACACCCTTCGAAAAATTCTCTCCAGCCTTACAGGCTGTGAGGGCTCGGAAAATCTCAGATATAATCATGGGGGCAAGGACACTCTTGGCCTGAGTGAGCAATGTGCTAACAACTCCGGCTATCCGAATGTCAATGTGTTCGTCTTTTCTGGGGAATACTATGAGACCCATAAATGCCACCATGAAAGCAAAACACCTGTGTTCTTCCCATTTTGATCGGTTCTCTCTACTACAGGTTTTGCTTTCCGGGTTATTAAAGCCCCCTACATGACCATACTGTTGATAAATAAATTGCAGGGTAGCAAAGCCGTTTTCCAAATCTGGGTTTTGGACCCCCCCAAAACTTATTTTCATCATGTCTAGAAATTTGTGGGGGGTAACAGCTCTTGGAGAAACTAGGTACCCATGCCTTAATGGAATTTCATTCTTCCCGATGTACCTAGTCACTTCTTCCAAAGTTGGTGTCAATTCAAAGTCAGAGAAATAGAAGACGTTGTGGGCCGAGTCTCAAAATGTGACTAAGGCCCTTATGAGGTCTCCCCTGGGCCTAATTGTCAATTAATTCGGAAGGCCGCCCAAATAACGTTTAATCGTGTTCTGCCCCGATTCACTCAAATCCTTCCACCACATGCGCAGCTCCAACGGAATCTTGGTTACTATTTTCATTTTTCAATTCGTGCTCGTTCTGCACATTTAAAGTGATTAAAAAAAAATCAGTGAAAAAGGTCGATTTTGCACATGTTTAATTAAACGGCTACTATTGCAAATACGGCCCTTCAGCACTTCGAGTGAGAAGATTTTAGGGCTGTGCTTGCTAGGTGGCAAAAAATTGAAATGGGCGATCGTTTTCGCAAAACAGCCTTCCGGCGTCCTTTTGAAGACATTCGGCTATTTATGCAAAGGCGACACTACCTAACCACTTTTGAATTTTCCTAAAATAAAATACTTGAAGTAAGAAAGGTACTTCTGGATTTTAATTACATATATA
>MCJB01051856.1:106041-121410 GCA_002018475.1 Nicotiana obtusifolia
ATATATATATATATATATATATATATATATATATTTGTTTCAAGGAAGAAAAGAAGAATTTCATTGCCTCGAATTTTTAAGATCTTATTTTTTATCAAGAAAGAAAAAAAGAAAATACTTTCGCGCAAAAAATATATATATTTTTGAACTTTTATTACATAAAAGCAAGAAAAGAAAGTAAGAACATATTTTGAATTCTTATGTACAAAGAAAGAAAGTATTTTGGATCTTTTCATTTATTTAGAAAAATATTTTATATTTTTTCCTTTTTTTCTTTTTTGAGCTTCCAAAAGTAAGAAAGAAAATATTTAGCAATCGCTTCTTTTTTTTTCAAGACTCTTTGATTTAGAAAATATTTGGAAGTTTTCCAAAAATTTATTTCGTTTTCTTTTTCTGTTTTTTACGTTTTCTATATCCTTCTTTTCAAAAAACATTTCAGCAGAGTTTCGCCTTATTTTAGACACTAGGTTTTTGAAAAGACGCGTAAGCAAACCTCAATTTTTATACCTTGCCTTTCATAATTTTATTTCTCAATTTTTTTAATTTTATTCTAATGATCGGTCAACACGCAAACCGAGGTGAAATAATGTACAAATAGCATGTAAATTATCATCAGGATGGTCTTTAATTCGAGATCACCTGTCCTAGACGGACCCAACCCCTGTGTTGAGTCCCCTAAGTCAAATGCACATGATGCAAATAAACGTTCCTACTAGGGATCCTGCATGAGGTTATGTTATTCTAAGCTGAAACCTGGGTATTGTTCTAGACTTGTGAACCCGAGCGGACAACTCGAGCCGAGGAGGGGGCTACGTACAGGGCACCAAAAGGCCACCCGGCTTTGTAACTTATCCGACCTCTTTCTTATTCATGGTAAGACACTAACAGAATAGGGAGTCACGGCCAGTGTGCACATCCCCGAAGATGAGAACAGAAAGGTTCGAAACAGTTCAAATAATATCAAAGCGGTAAAAGCGGCATTTAGCACTTCAGGCATAACAGTCCAAAATTTGGTGAAGGATTCTGAATGGGTTGGCTCCTAAACTCAACTGTTTGGCTAAAAAAAATTCAGGCTTTTAAACTAAAGAGATGGTCTGGATATGTAAAATGTTGTTATCTATGAAAATTAAATGTACTTGTAACTTCATAGTGGCTACTATAAGTACGTATGAGAATTTGGTTTCAATTATTGAGTATCAATTAATAAAATTATTGTGGTAAAATTATCATGTCAATTATTATTTCTTAAGGAACGTGAAAAGTCAAAACGTAAAGTAAAAGTGAACGGAGGGAATATGTATACACATAAAAAATGGTACAAATATTTTAAGTGGCACCATCATTAACAAATTGACTGAAGGTGCCACTAGCAATGCACCATCGTTCCACCTTAATGGCGTGAGTTTGAATCCGGCTTAGCATACTTTTGGTAAAAGTTTTTTCCGGTGCATTTAAGACGACTAAAAATATAAAAGGAGGTTTACTCCTTTGTTTTTTTTTTCTCTTTCCTTAATTACTCTTTTTATTTATTAGTTTATGGACACACGTATTGTGCATGTACTCAATATCAATAAGTACAAAAATTACAAAATCACGTGAATAATATTTTCTTTAGAAGTTAAGGTAGAGTAGCATAATGTGTTGACTACATTGTTCACAACCGTATCTCATGCATTACATATATAAAGAACAATTAAACATCAACCTCATTTTGTGTATTATTGATCCAGCGAAATTGCATAGTAGGAGGTCAAATAAAATCTTTAATGGCAAGTAATTTAACATCTACGTAGAGGGTAATTTGATCGTTCAAATATAGAAGGATAATGTTCACACTTATAATATAGTATATGATATATGATATGATATTTGTTCACTATTTTTTCTTGCTGTGTATAAGATCAGTCTGCTTGTGATCTGTCATATCAAACTGCTAAAGCTTTAGTTTCCAAGCAAATCACAGCATATTACATTACAAGATTTATGTAAAATTGAAATTATAGTTTCCGAATGACACCTATGATCTGTCATATCAAACTTATGATATGATCTGTCATATCAAACTATAAGTTTGATATCTGTCATATCAAACTGAAACAAGATTTAGTTTCCGAATGAACTTGAAAGGATATCATTCATTTACAGGGGTGAAAGATGAATGCGTGAAATAACCACATGCTTTATTGCACAATGGCCAATCATAATTTCTGCTCGTAAAACGTTGTTATCAAAGTCTCTACATATCATTCTTGTTCTGTTACATAAGTCATTTTTAGAAGGGTCTAATTTCCTGAGTAGCATGATGGATGCGTTCTCCTTCAACACTAACCTGCATAAGAAAATAAAAGTTAAAAGGAAAGTCATTTTTTGTTGCATGTTTCTGGTGTGTATGCTTAAGGTATTTCAAAGATAAATAGTGGAGCAACAAAATATATTTATAAATCATGATGTATATGATAAAATACCTATGTGGGAGACCATTGAGTGTTAAAGAATTTAGATATTCTTTCTGATAATAATTATTGGCGTCATCTTTTGCAGAGTCAAAACTAATAAATGTTATGCCTTCATCTGGTAACATAGCTATCAACCTCTCGTTTAGCTTATCAACATGCTCATTTCTGTTTGCTAAAATAGCCCTCTCCGTTGCATATTTTGCAGAGTTAGCATTCTCTTATAGTGATGGGTATATTTTGTTTATTAAGCATTCTTCAGCAATACCATCACTATTATACTTGACAATCAAATATTCTCGAAGAGGGATCAAATTGTCATTTATTGTAGGCTGTTCTCTGTTAAGAACTCACTAAATATTAGTGTCACACCTCTTTTCACACACCCCCGTGAGGAGTATATAAAGAGTTTTTTCAATTAAAGTGATATTAGTCGAAATGGGATTATTTAATTTATTTTTCAGAGTCGCCACTTGAAAATTTTAGATTGGTGTCCCAAGTCATCGGTTTTATCCCAAATTGAGGAAAAATTTTTACTTTCTTAACGAAGCCTGCGAACTAGAAATTCTAGGTAAGGAATTCTGTTAACCTGAGGGAAGGTGTTAGGCACCCTCGGATTCCGTGGTTTTAGCATGGTCGCTTCATCGTTATAATCAGCCTATTATCTAATTTTAATACCTATTATTAGCCTATAGTGCATTTTACTTTGTTTTGCTTTTATGCTTTTAGAATTAACGGAGAATTGCAATGTTAATCAAATATGTCACAAATTACGTCACATAAATGCACCCGCAATTTGTAACACCTTTTAATTTAAGCATTGAGATTTGGATGTGGGTCACATAAATGCGCACGCGAGTTTTAGGAAATTGAATTATTAAAACAACGCGCCTAAAGCAAACTACGCATTTTTAGTTTTTCAAGGGCCGTGAAATTTGCTAAACGGCGCCCCTCGATTTTTAAGTATTTAATTAATGAGGGCCATGTGTTTGTAAATTTTATTTGGTATGGCATGCCCCAAATTAGTTCGAAAGCTTTTATTATTCGAAGTTGTTAAAATCGGGTTACCTAAAAGGCACCATCGAAATTGACATTGTCACTATGTCACGGGAACCATACCCATAGTCACAATGTAGATAATCGTGCCTAGAAGCGAGCTACTAAAGTTTGGAGCGTTAAGGCTTATTTACTCTAGTCTTGCATTTAATTAATTAAGAGGGCCATTGGTGATCGTCGCTAATTGTATGGCTCACCTCTACTAATTTAGCGGATTTTATTAAGACTACATGGTGTTGAGTATCCATATCAGTAGCCAACCCGTTTTAATTAACAGTAGATGAAGCTCAAGTACAAATCATTCAACATAAGTTCATTTGCGAATATAGCCACTAGCTGTATAAAAATAAACAATTTGAATTTAAAGCTATCTTTCAGAAGCAGCCTCAATTGGTTCGAAAGTGCACAAATTCAAACGAATCATAACCAATTACAAACACAGCTAGTAATTTTGTAAAGTTAAATATACTCTTGGTTTTACATTAATAGCGCCATTTCTGCACAGACTCAAATAAAGGATGTACAATTACAAACGCAGCCAGTAATTTTGCAAAGTTAACTATACTCTAGGTTTTACATTAATAGCGCCATTTCTGCACAGACTCAAACGAAGGATGTACAATTACAAACGCAGCCAGTAATTTTGCTAAGACGATAGTACTCTAAATTTTATATTGATAACACCATTTCTATAATAGCCATCTTAAATTAAGTTCATCAACACAGCTGAGTTACAGACACTAGCCATTAAATTAACAAATACAACTATAACCTGAATATTTACATGAACGGTACTATTTTTAGCATAGCCAGTTTAATAAACTTAGACTACAGTCTCGATTACTTAAATAAACCAATCCACATTATTACGAACATAGCTATTGTTTCAATGAATTTGACCACAGTCTAGATTTACCTTAATAGCATTGTTACCAGACTAGCCATCTTAATAAAATTAATTACAGTCTCGGATTACACTATCAGCATTGTTACCAAAATAGCATTTTCAGCATTAGTGCTCGAAAAAGAAACAAATACCAGCAGTACACGTTCTATAGCACAGAACTTCTCAACCACTATGTTTTAATTCTCAAAAAAACAGAACATCCACCTCTAACAGCAACAGACACCAACAGTAGACATGTTATACCAGCAATAGATATATTATGGCACAGTCACTAACAATTAAAAATAACTTTGAAACAGAAACTTAATTAGACTTAACACCAGTAAGGATGATTATCAGTCACCAGTGGACAATCTAAGCAAAACAACGCAGCATCAAAATGAAACAGTAGCTATTTGGTAGTACAAAGGACTGATTATCAGTCATGAAGGAGTGAACAGACAGAACAAACAGAAACAACATTTTGATTTAAAAAATATTCACAGCAACAATCATTCAATGATACAGGAATAATCATCAACTGTGAATAGGTAAACTAAGCAGAATGAACAGAAAACTTAAAGACGCGAAGGATTAAACCAGTAAACATCAAATAACCCATTGCATTCATGCTTTTAATGTGAAATAACATGTCAAATTTGCAGAATTAAACGATAAGATTTAAATTATTTCATAACTTCGATTCTAAATTACGAAAGTATTCGAATCATACCTATACAGTCAATAAACGACTCCTAAGCAGCAGACAATCCAGTAGACAACAGCAACACTGGAAAATAGTCGCTTACAAGCAATCAGCTAATCAGCTTATAGCAAAACTGAGGAAAAGAGAATTTTTGAGACTATTTTATGGTTTTCTTTTTTCGTCTGTGAGATCCCCTTTAGTCTATACCCCAACTTTTATATCCCCCCCAAAAAAAAAAATTGATTCCCCTAGATTTTTCTGTTATTCAAATCCCCTCACACGACACACACTCACCCTTCCCTTACAGATTTTCTCTCTTGCATGTGACTGTTATCCCCAAAAAACAGAAATCTGTTTTAAACTTTTGAAAAATTCCTTTTACCCCCTAAAGTTTCTTTTTGTTTTATTTAATTAACTACTAGAAACTTCTACCTTTTTTTTTTGATTTTTAATTTTAACGGGTCAAAACTGACCCGGCCCAAAACAATCAACAAATTCTGACTTTTCGTTTTGGGCTTCGATTTTTGAAGCCCTGTTTCTATGGAGTCTTAAAGACTCAAACCAAGACAAACTCATTAACACCCAAACCCGTTTTGACCCGAAACGAATAAAAATCAAAAATAAAAATTTATAGAAGGGGGTAGATTATGAACGACATGTTTTAACCAAATAAATAAATGAAAAATAAACTGAAAAAAAAAACGAAAAAAATGAACGAGAAGGATAATACCTCGATTTGTACATGTAAAACTTCAATTTTTAAGTAAAATTGACTTTAACTGTGTGTTCTTAACAAGAACACACGGATAAAGTCCATTCGCACTCAAATCGACTTCCAAAATCCGATTTTGAAACTTTAGGTTTTTTTTTTTTTGATTTTTTTTTTGATTTTTTATAAACAAAATCGGGATGATTTTGACCGAAATGAGGTGTAGTTTTTGGGTGAGAAGGGGTTGGTTGTAGCTTGGGTTTGTGATTTGGATGATTTTTGGGTGGATTTGGAAGAAAAGTAGCCATGGCTGCTTGGGTAACAGAGGCCGCTAGGGTTAGGTTTAGGGGAAAGGGGTCGTTTGGACGATGTAGTTTTGGGGGGTAGGGTTCGTTAGGACACTTATATAGGGGGTGTTAGTTTAGTTCTGAACCGTTGGATCTTGTTGAGATCAACGGCTCAGATGAGCCTACAATGAAACGGCGTCGTTTTGATTTCAAGAGAGGGGGAAGGGTTTGGGCCAGTCCGGTAAGAGTCAATTGGGCCTGGTTCATTTTATTTAGACCAACCCAGTCTGATTTCCCCTCTCTTTGTTTTATTTTCTTAATTAATTAATTTTTTTTAATTTCTCCTCTTAATTTTTTAAAACTGGAAGACTTACTACTTAAAATCCTAAATTACCTAAAAATGTGAAATTAAGCCAAATATCTATTTACAAAAATTATAGAATTAAACATTAAAAATTAAAAAGAGTGTAAAATGAACTATTTTATGACTTTTTCTCAATTTTATAAAAACCAAAAACTACTAATTTAATCTAAAAATATAAAATGAATCCTAAATGCAATGCATGGTATTTTGAAGTATTTTCATGAATTAATTACTTAACAATTAAATATAAGTAATTAAAAATCTAATAGAATTCCTAAAATGGCTAATAATTAATTAAAAACTATTTATTGATTTTTATAGGAGTATTTCGGGCATGGCAAAAATCACGTGCTCACAATTAGATCTATTCTTACTCTCATATTTATGGTAAATTTAATTTTTCCCATCAAAGGCTAGAGATATAATTTTACCAAGCTTGCATTGAATATTTCTACTCTTGTACATTTTGGAACAACTGGTAATATCTGACGAAGATCTCTTTCAAAAATCATGACTTTTCCACCAAAAGGTTTATCGATATCCATTATATCTCTAAAGCTCCTGTCGACTATTTATATTGTTTGTCGCTTGGCCATAGACGCTTCATCCCATATTACCAATTTTGCTTTTCGAATTAATTTGGCTGCACCATTTTGTTTGGACATGTTTGTCATGGTCGTTTCATTTGTTTGGAGAGGAATGTTAAACCTAGAGTGAGTTGTATGACTTCATGGTAAAATTGAAGTTGTTACGCCACTGGTTGTTGTTGCTAAGGCTATCATATCTCTTGATCTAACATTTGCCAGCAATGCTCGATATAAGTATATTTTTCCAGTTCCCCCGGGTCTATCAACAGGTAATAATCTATCTCTTCCACAATTGACCGAATGCAAAATGGTTTTAAAAGCTTGCTCTTGTTTAGGATTTAATTTTGATTGTGCCTCTAAATCTTCTGTAGGTATTTGCACAGACATTTCTTCAACAATTTCTCTGCATTCCGATGGGATTAACTTCGGGTGGTGATCAATGCAAGGCAGATCATATTTGTTGATGCTCTTGACCATACCCTCCAAACAATAATTAATACTCTTAGGTGTACATTGCAGCTGAGCTGTGGGTGAGTTATCATGTATCCTGCCAAAGTCTTCATACGTATCCTCGAAATACATATCCGAGAGCTTTCTCACGTCTGTGGGGTTACAGTGGACCAGAATTGTTGCGAACAATCTTTGGAGAGCTGATGGCATTTTGAAAAGGCAGCTTCACGCAAACATTCTGATATGTTGTCATCTAATTCTAATAACCCTCTTTCTTTGGCTGCTTATTAAAGATGTCACACTGTCTTCCATTGACATTGAGTAAGTCCTTGAATGAAAATGGTCCTCTAACATGATTTAGTAATAACCGCTCATAATACCTTTCTCACTCTCTAGAATTAGCTGCAATAATTAGTAATATGTTAAGAAATTTAATAAATGAAGAAGTTACGAATATATTTAAAAATTAGTATTGTATGCCTTACCAGTTGCAATTCGACCAATTACAGATCTTGTTTTTCTTTTTGTCCAAAGCTTACCCTGAGGATTCCAAACATAATGTTGAGGGAATTCTCTATAAAGGTACATTCGTGCTTCAGTGTCGATGGAGCACGTCTTGAAATACTCGATAAGCATGGTTTGTCTGTTGTTGTCCTAGGCGATGATACTTTCCAAATTACGGTTCTTCTAATAAAATACTAAGGGTTGATCTAAAGTTAGAATTCATATTTATAATTTTGCATCAAAATATGCAGCAATTTTAAGTGTGTAACTTTAAAATTTGTGTACCTGAATGTTTGTCAGGGAGTTGTAGTTGAAGGTTAATAACTGGAGGTTGTATTGTACTTAGATTGAATTCATAAATTTTTTATAGTGCTTCTGGTGGTGAAACCCACCTGGCATCTTAAAAATTTTGGATCTCATCAATGATTTTTTCTCCATCACCAGATTCAATATTAACGGCACACCTATATGGCCTTTATATATATACTTCTAAAGGTACTTTATTGCTTTATGTTCGAGCAAATCTCGACATTAATGTGACAATTGTATCTCGTAAGCAAATAATCACTATAGGGCACAACCCATTGGTTATACATTTTCATCCCGAACGGTCTCAAACCTTCATTTCTTCTTTTCTATAGGATATTTGCTTGCATTGTTTTGTTGATGAAAGAGAGAGGATAATGATACTTGCATTGGCCATCTTGCATGCATGAATTCGTTGGACGATGTTTGTCAATATAGACCATGCATCATATGTTTGACTACTAATTCATGTAAGAACGGATATTTTGATTTGTTTGAAAGTTCTGCTGATATAAACTTATTGTACTGATTTGTTGTTTTTTATCTTGTGGCCTTCTTTCAGTATGAGCAAAAGGTATATATGAGGTAGTCTCTCTTTTTTTAAATTCCACCACAAAGCGAGCCGCAACAATTTCAATTTTTTTTTTTTTTGAAAATTTGGTCTTTTAGGTCCTGCAATTTTACTTTAAATACTCTAGTCACCAAGTCTGGTCTATTTTGAGGAGTTTGGTCTTTACCCAATTCTTGTTGGATCTCGCCCAATCAAAATTACATGTTATTGTTATGAATAGATCAGGTCTACCAAAATGTTGAGCCAAAGCCATTGCGTCCATATACCGCCTCTGCATATCTCATGGACCTCCAATAAAAGAAGCTGGAAGTAATACTCTTTGAACAATTTTATCTCCTCTAAAATTTCCGGCCATAATACTATCAACTATACCTTGAAAAATCTCTCCTCTATAATTGGAATGTTCTTTTCTGAAATATTCAAGCCTCGCTGTTTCTAATTATTTGTACATATCAACCACAAATTGCTGCAATATTATTTCATAATATAGTAATATGGACCTTTCTGATTCTGTACTTGAAACGTATAGCAGTAATATTCTCTGCAAGAAACATCGCCTTTTGTTTGGCGGTGCACATCTACAAGTTATAATAAGTATGTTATATGTAAGCATATATAATTATAGTATATTTGTAGTTGAGATGTGTTACCTTGAATTTCGTTGGCAAATATTGAATTTGCTGATATAAATGTTGAAATATTACTGCTCAGAGTTGTGGCATAGCCTATTGTTGTGGGATGTTGTGGTTTTGTTTATTTCCTTATTCCTCGACGCCACCCACCTTCGCCTCTTGAAAATAACAGCGGATATTGCAGTGGATCATAATAACCATAATAGTTCTTGACGCGATGTTTGTTCCCAGAATATTCATGAACAATGATCTCCCGGTCGAAGGGTATATTTGGATTGTTACCATCTATCCAAATTGCTGCAACTTGATCTACCGAGGGTGTGTTATACACTTGTTGATCTAGAGAGGCATCTGTAGCAATTCGAAGCTGCAAATTTTGAAGTGTGGTATAGTCTTTTAGTTGGCGAAAGAATTGTGCATATGGATTTCTATTTGCCTTATTTTTCTCACGTGTCTATCCGCTAGGTTGTCTTCTTTGATTTTTGATATCCTATTGCCCAACTCATTATCTGTATCAAAGAAGTATAACTGAAAGTATCAAAGATTATTATCACGCGGTACCAATGATGGTAGATCGTGATATACGTGACCTTGTACCTTAAAAGTGTACACTCCTTTTCTTGAAGACGCCAATTCCTTATCAAGCGTAACACCGAAAGATGTAAATGCAAAAATGCTATTGCATGCTCGAAAATTTTTGCGAAACTCAGTAGCTTCTTCTGTGTCAGTCATGAACAAATTCATGCAGTTCCGCGGGAGCTTCAATTCTAGCCAATTTGATATATCCGTTTGCACAACAAAATGCCGGAGGTTCATATTGAAATCGTCTAGCGTCACAGTATATGCATGCTGGGATCAACTTCAACTTATGAATATGTGATAATGATAAGTGGCAAGCAATATATCTTAAATAGATATATAAGAAGATACTTCAAATGACTATTTTTAAAATGAAAATAAATATAAAAGATACCAATTATATGTATAAGTTGTGTATTTTATTTATCTCCAGCTTCGGACTTTTCGGATAAAGCTCTAAATAGCCAATTTACTTTAGGCTGCTTCTTCGGTTGTTCGATTTCTAGATCTGTGAGTTGTTGGGTTAATGCTACATATTTGTCAACCCTTCGCAACACGCTACGTATTTATTTTTTATCTATAATGATACCAATAGTTTAAATGTTTAGAACAAACACATTTTAACATATACGAGTATACGTCTGTATGCATACACATGAAAAAAATTTAGACAGGTACTATCAATCACTTACTGTACTTGAATTTTATTATAATATATAACATTTTACCTGTGCAGCTCAGCTCGTTTATTGGATGGTTGATATGTTTATCACCCTTACTGGAAGGAGTAGTGGATTTCCCTTTATCACCTATTAGATTAGTTTTCAAAAGCCATAAGATTATATATTTCATGAAGCATGTCTGTGTATTCAGAAACAATCATGGAGAACGCATATCATAAAAAATTTAAAGGATTGTAACCACAAACATCCATGGAAATTATTATGGTTGCGTACCACACTACAAGAATTTTGATCTTTAACGACGACTATTTTACGAAAGAACATGAAATCGATCGTTATAAGTATACTTCTATAGTGACCGGGAATTATTTTGGACATTAAAGTCAAGTTTGGATGCAACACTAGCGAGGGTAAAATATTTTGTGGTTAAAAGTATATCATCCTCCGTCAAAACATAATTTATAGTGTAATTAAAAAAAGAAAAAAGGGCAATCTCTTCCCAAATCCACCCCACCCCTTCCCGCCAAACCCACTCCCACTCCCACGTCCCCTCTCTAAATAAAGTGAAACGACCTGGACTCTGCTTCTCGTCACTGTGATTTTCTATTCCCTGCTCCTTTCTAGTGAATTAGTCTTAGGGTTTGTTCTCCTTCGCATGGTAAGTTTCGCCATTTTCATTAACTTTCTGATTGGTCTGATTTCGTGTAATAGTTAGGGTTCCACTACTAGAAAACAGCATTTTTGGGACCAAAAATTAGCGACCAACGTTGGTCTGCCACAAAAAGCGACCTACATTGGTCGCAAATTTAGAAAAAAAAAAAAAAAAAAAACTTAAAGCAATTAGCGACCAAAGTTGGTCGCAAATTGGTCGCTAAATTCGTCAACATTTTGACCGGACTGGTCAGACCAATCTAGTCAAAGAAAATTCACAATTGGCGACCAATTTTGGTCGCAAATTAGCGACCAATGTTGGTCGCTTATTGAAGGAAAATTTATAAAAAGATAAGCGACCAACGTTGGTCGCTTATCTGGAAAATTAAAATAAATCAGATTTTCTTTTTTCGACCAACGTTGGTCGCTTATTAGAGGGAAATTTTATGGGGATATGTTGCTTCCTTACGCACACGCAAGTATACGTGATCGACAAGTAATATAGGACAATGAGTCCGGATTATCGTACCCAAGGGACTTAAATTAACTACTTTATAACAACTAATATCGTTATTTTATCAAGCAATGATCAAGTTGAATTTATAGTTTATGCTAAATTTTAACTCGAAATTAAATCTAAGAATTATAATGAACAAGTATGTGTTTAGATATCAATAAAACAAATATTCCAGGGTTGTGATTCTATTGCCAATCCTATTGCGTTCTAATTGATTTTATCGTACATATAGTTAATGTAAGATTGCTAATTAATCGATAATGATACCCATAGCCTTCTTTCGAAGTACTATTCGTCTATTCTTAACAAGATTAATGCCTATATTCCTATGGAATTAATCTATTAAGAATGCATGAAGAACACGATTTATATAATTAAGCATGGTGATTAAATATATTCCTATTTTAACCACGAATCCGCTCTTTTTAACAAAGTTAAGAACATGCTCTCTTCAATTCTTATTCTAATCTAAACTTAGTTTTCCCAAACATAGCATAGATAATTGATAGAACTTAATTGATGGCCAAGGCAATTAAGCAATTTAGCATAGAATTGAAGAAACAATCTTATCCACATTAACTATTAAAACGAATTCCTCAAGTTAGAAACACAATATTCATGGCTAATCACAACCCCAGAACAAGGGGTGATTAGCCACTCATGTTCAACAAAATCAAATAACTAATGAAGAAAAACTAAAATAGAGATACTAGTTTTGATTGATGAACTGAGAATTTGATGATGTTGTTGATGTTCCTAGCCTCCCTTTTGCTCCAAAATCGTGTTGTATCCCTCCTAGATGGGTTTAGGGATGTTTATATAGGAGTTGGGAAAGTTTTGGGGCGGTTTAGGGTCTTCTAGGCATAAAAGGAAACAAGTTCCCGTAACCAATCCCCTGGGGGGCGCTGGGCGCTGTCCAGGGGACTGGAGGCAGTGGCTTTTTCTTTGCTTCTGTCTCCAGCGCCACAGGCAGCGCTGGGCGCTGGCCTGTGGCCTGGTTCCCTCTTTTGTGCTTCTTTCTTCTTGTTTTGGCTTGCTTTCTCCCCCGATTTCGTCCCCGATTGTTTTAATCTTATTCCTACACATAAAACACATTATATTAACATGAATCGATATGATTTAACATCCAAATCCAAACAATCAAGAGTTAAAATATGGGATAAGTTACATTAATTTAGCACTATTCTACCCATTATCAATACCCCACACTTAAACTCTTGCTCTCCCTCGAGCAATGGGACTTTAACCATCCTTTTCCAACTACTAACTTTTAGCTTAGCACGAAACATCAATAATAATAATACTTCATACCCTTGAATATAATTAATACTAAGTGAACAAGTATGACACATACGTTTCCTTATCATTCCCATAAAGCTTGATTAATCTTATAAATTCAACCATATTCAACACCCCAATTTCACCACTCAACCTCAAAGGCCGTCTTGCCACATTAAGCTACTTCAACTCATATATTTACCCAACAAAACAATTCATACACTACCAATTGTTCATGAAATCATGTGCCTCACCAATATATAAAGAGTGAATAAAGATAGATATATATGAATGGAATCATACGAGAATTGCACACAAAACTCTCACTCTCCCAAAGACCTCATATGCATCCTATAGAGTACCATAAGCTTGCCCGTAGTATAGACTTCCACTAATTGAGTTAGTCAAATCTAAGATCAAATAGGACTTTATCGGGTTGTAATGTAGGCTAGGGGACGGGTCGGATAGATTTGGTAATAGTGGCTAGTCCTCCTAAGCACTTAATACACTACATTCAATATTCAAAGACTTCTTTTTCTTCCAATTACTAAACTTGCCTCATATCGCCCTTTTCTTTTTAATCACTTAGCATACTTACAATAGGAGGTGAATATATCTTCTCCAAAAAAAAATTTTTTTTTTTTCCATCAAACAATTCTTTCTTTCTTATTTTTCATCCTCCATCCACTTTATTCAATTGCTAGTGGATTTTTTTTTTTTCTGCAAATTAGCTTCTCATAGCCAACACGTTCTTCCATGGTTCCTTTCTTTCGCGAGACAATCCTTCTAACCACCCTTACTACTTCTAGCGATTAAGTGCTTTCGGAGGTAAAGGTTCTAATAAGGCTTCAATTCAAGAACAGAATTAGAAGGAATGGCTTATGATGTAGGTACCAAAAGAAGAAGGTTTAAAGGCTCAATGGGGCTAACAATGGACACTTTATATTTGATGCGACAAGCACATCCAAATTTAAACAAAGAAGCGCCTATATCATTTCTTAGATTATACTAACTTACAATTTCGCTTTAGTTAACACACGGGGCAAGTTCTAGACAATACAAGATAGCATAGAGAATCAAACCTTACTCACACAATGCACATGATTCAATTACAATGGTTTTGTTCACATGTTGAGTTGAGCAAACATATTGACTTGAAATAATTAAGCAATAATGCACTAGATATTAAGCAAGTCAACTATTGAGATGGAGCGTGACAAATTGGGACGTTTTCTTTTCACTTTTAATCTTAACTTAATGGGAATAGGAGCATATGGTCACGACTTATCATACTAGCATCAACCTTCAAGAAGTAATTCATTCTCACTCATCTTTTCCTAATACTAATCCTAAAAGAAAAAAATCTAAAGTTGCCCGGTTCAGATTACATCCTTGGAAAAGAACCGGTGCCCTAAGAAAAACCAAGGAATCTTACCTAATTACCTAGACAATAAGAGAAAATATTTTTGTTATTTTTTATTCTAGTTGTTATCCCTCAAGAAACACGATCCGTCGTCGGGAAACAAACGAGACTATATATCTATTACCTATTATTACTAACTACGAAAAATAAACATACACAAATAACTACTAAAAATTACAAAAACAAAAAAAATATCTAACTAACAGCAACCATATTCCGTATTTACACAACTAAGGGAAAGAATAAATAGCCAAACATCATCAAAAGTTTCACAACACAAGACGACAATTAATTACCCCCACCCCACACTTAAAGCATGCATAGTCCCCGATGCATATTAAAAGTAAAAGTAAGGTAGAGGAAAAATTGCTCCCTCAATCGGTGCCGGTCTCATCGGAGTCCATGCCAAAGGGTACTATGGCCAATGGTCTGGTGGTGTCCTCCTCGTCATCTTGTTTTCCTTTTGCTTGGCGAGAAGATCCTTCGCCTTGTTTTTTTCTTCTTTGGTGCTTGGGCAGTAGTGGATGCCTTGCCAGGTGCTGTTCCCTTGTTTCCATCTCGTGCCATCGCTACCTGCAAATTGACAAGCAGAAGAATGAGAAGCATGTATGAAAGGACCCCACACTTAAAAGTTGACGTACACAAATAAGTGGGTGTCAAAGGTAACGATTAAAGCTTGGACCTTTAGAGGGATACAAAGATTGAGGAATACTACTTAGAGTACATA